>CAKAEH010001897.1:0-23775 GCA_916381525.1 Cercopithifilaria johnstoni | reverse complement strand
ATATATCATTGAAGTGAATGATAACAAACCTTAACATAGCTAACACGTGGTAAATTTCTGATAATATTACCAAATTGAAAAGTCATTGCAAGAAGTGAATTAACTCCTAGCATTGTACGAGCTGGTATTGCTTTAGAGCCAAGTGCAAATGAAATCCATGCTACAAAAAAAACAAATCAATAAAGTAATTAAATGAAATTTTAAAAATTTCTAATTGTTCTTTTTTTTTTCTGAAAGAGTTATTTAACATTTCTATCAACATTCAGTGATAACAATCATGATAATTATCATCAATATTCAGCGATAACAATCATGATAATTATCATTAATATTCAGTGATAACAATCATAATAATTATCTTATTATCAATAAGATAAAAGAATTTCAAAAGGAACTTCATTATAGTAAGTAATATTAAACTCAGCTAAAGTTTAAATCTTACATATACAAATAGTAAGATAAGTTGGAAGATAAGCTTGTAGAATATACCATCCAGCTCGTCGTTTAAAATGAAATATCATTGTTAATTCATGCCAAAAACCAGCAGGATAAGGCTTTAAAAAATAAAGCAATTTATTTCTAATTAATTTCACTTCAAATTTAACATTATTAATTTTATTCCTTTTGTTTTCCCTAAGCGCCTAAATATATTTCCATTTATTTATTTATTCATCTTTTTGAATGTTAAATACTTAATTACTTAAAAACATAAAATAAACTAAAAACATTAACAATGATTGATAGCTAGATTAATTTATCAATTGACACCTCTGTTTTCCTAAAATTCTCAATACCGGTAAGTTCATAATCAGCAAGTTCCATTTTTTCACGCATTTTCGATACACCAAGTGGTGACCAAACCATTTCAACTTCATCGGTATTATAGCTAAAATGAATAATTCATGAAATTATTCAAGCAATAAGATTGTTTAATTTAGACTTTGAAACAATAGACTATTTAATTTAGACTTTGAACAATAGACTTGGCAACAATAGACTTGAAAAAAAATAATAATAAAGGAATATTCTTATCTCTAAGACTGGATCGATGATAAAATTCTAAAAATCGTAAAATCATTTTATCAATTCAAATGAATTATACAACAATAAACCATGTATGTGCCACCAAAATTATTCAGAAAAAGAAATTGAAATTTATTGAATTATTGATTATTGAATTCTAATTTAATTGATTATTGATTAATGAATTCTAATCGATTATTGAATTCCAATTAATTATTGATTATTGAATTCTAATTTAATTGATTATTGATTAATGAATTCTAATCGATTATTGAATTCCAATTAATTATTGATTATTGAATTCTAATTCAATTGATTATTGATTAACAAATTCTAATCGATTATTGAATTCTAATTAATTATTGATTATTGAATTCTAATTCAATTGATTATTGATTAATGAATTCTAATCGATTATTGAATTCCAATTAATTATTGATTATTGAATTCTAATTTAATTGATTATTGATTAATGAATTCTAATCGATTATTGAATTCCAATTAATTATTNATTCTAATTTAATTGATTATTGATTAATGAATTCTAATCGATTATTGAATTCCAATTAATTATTGATTATTGAATTCTAATTTAATTGATTATTGATTAATGAATTCTAATCGATTATTGAATTCCAATTAATTATTGATTATTGAATTCTAATTTAATTGATTATTGATTAATGAATTCTAATCGATTATTGAATTCCAATTAATTATTGATTATTGAATTCTAATTCAATTGATTATTGATTAACAAATTCTAATCGATTATTGAATTCTAATTAATTATTGATTATTGAATTCTACCTTAATTGATTATTGATTAACAAATTCTAATCGATTATTGAATTCCAATTAATTATTGATTATTGAATTCTAATTTAATTGATTATTGATTAACAAATTCTAATCGATTATTGAATTCTAATTATTGAATTCCAATTCATTATTGATTATTGAATTCTAATTTAATCAAAATAAATTTATATCATACTTCTACAAAGTGATAATTTTCTTTTGTTTTTCAACATTTGTTTTTTTTTTTTTTTTTGTTCTCTCAATTAATTTCGATTAGTGAACTAATTAATAATGCTAATTTCTCTCAATCATTTAGGATTATTTAGAAAGAATAGCTAATTTTTACATAAGCTCAAAATCAAGCAATCATAGAATAATTGTCACGAAATGTATTTAAAAGAAAAATTTGAGAATTTAAATAACTAACTTAAAGCTTTCGAAAGTAAGCGAGCATGTAACATTGTCGAAGGGAAATCTTGTTAAATCCATCGTACATGGTCCTAAATTAACATTTTTCCTTTCAATACTTCATAAATTTTATTGTTAACATTATCTTCACATTTCCTATTTGTCCGTTATGTCTACAACAATATTTATTAGATTATTCTGTCTAGATATTCTCGAAAAATCCTTCAAATTCAATTATTAGTTTCCAGTTATATTAACTTCAAAAGTTTTATAATTCATCTTCTCTTATTCATCATTCATCTATAATTTAAGCCTAGCACTAATAAAAAAAAAAAAAAAGCTAAGTGCTAAGTTAAGCTAAGAAGCCAAGTGAAGTAGAAAATTTGAAATAAAGTAATTCTCTTAAGTCATGGTTATTGAAATTTGAAATTGAAATTGCTAAGTTGTTTTTTGCTTATATTTACAATTCAAAATTATTTGTTTGGAAATTATTTTAATTTATGCTAAATGAAAGGTATTTGTTGTGAGATTTATTTACCTGAGATTATCTTAAAAATTTTCAAAGATATTAATTATATTAACCTTTAAGATATTAATTATATTAACCTTCAAGCGCAAAAATTTTTATATATTAAAATCTGGATTATATATAACTTTTAATGTTTATATAGGTAAATAAATAAGGTATAGTAATTTGTTTGAATATTTTATTTTCAGGTATATTAAGAAATGAATTACTATGGAATTTATTGTTGTGTGATTATTTCCGCTTATCTATAATTTACAAAAAGAAGAAACAAAACATACCTTGCAATTTGAGTCTATAATTAGTCCATACTGATCCATTAGAATAAATCATTAAAAAAATATTTGGAAAAGGACTTCGATGTATATCGGCAGTTTTTGAATTGATAAAACATGAATTCGGTGTCCAGAGTTTCTCCAATAAAACACTGTTCAGCGATAAATTATATTTACAGGGTTGCATCCAGGAATAATCTAAAGCTGGATCCAACCACATCTCACTGATGTAGATATCCAACTGTAAATAACATTCAATATTTCTTTATGTTAAATTCAACTCGATGAAACGGTGAATTTAAAAAGCAAAATAAGATAGAAATTCAGAATGCATTTTGACAAGTTATTTCTAGATCATTTCATTATTCTATCAGGCTATTCTTAGATTACTTTGATAGGGTTGTTCCTAGGCTATTTCATCACTATCACTTTTCTGCAGATTTCTAAAAACTTTAAATAGAAATATGGAAAGCACTAGTTATTCATTTTAGGTTATAACTTGTTTTCCACTACAAATATTACAGGTGCAGTTAATAAGTCTGCAATTTAAGAAAAAAAAAGTTTACCTGAAAATCAGAGGTAATATCACTAATTGTTGTAATTTCTTGCACCCAAACTTCCACCTGAACAATCACTGAATCTCCTGGAACTTTATGGCGATTATATCTTTTGAGAATAGTTTCCAGAATGAATGAATCATTGGCACAATTTTGTTGACGTTTTATCTTATCACCGGTTGAAAATGGTAAATGATGATAATGAGAATATTGTAATTGTTCATTCTTTCCATTAATTGATTCAATTACTGGACGTAAGCCACCGTACTCATCCATTTGCCAATCGTATAATCTGAAATTTTATAAAACGATCGATATTTTATAATAAATTTAAAAAACTTAATTTCAAGATAAATTTTAAATATGAAATAATCACTCTTAAACTTTTCTACACTCTTTTGCGAAACAAATTAATAAATCAATCAAAAGACAAAAGAATAAATTAATTAATCTAAAGACAATAAATTAATACAAAAGTTGCTAATTTTTTATAACAAATTACCTGCTCAATCTTCGAAGAATTCGTGAATTCTTTCTATACATTGCTTGTCTAAAAAGAAAATATTCAATAAAGTTTTATAATTTTAAAAGATTATCTAATTAAAAAAAAAAAAAACACAAAGGTATAAAAGGTAAAATGTAAAATTCCTAAAATACTTAATAAAATATCTTACCTAAAAATTCACATGTTTTCTCTAATTTTCATTGTGGTTACCGATAATTAATTAAAATTAAACTTTCGAACCATTCATCATTTAAGTTTTCATTTTAACAACCTATCATGCTAAAATTATTATTCCTCTAGAGAAATTTCATCTTCATTCATTCTCTTCCTACGGGTAAATAAGAAAAGAAATATAGGTTTGTTTCAGATAATGTGTCATCATCATCATCATCATCATCACCATTATCATCATTATCATATTGCGATCCATCGAAATAATATTGAAATTTTTGAATTGCATTAAATCGATAAGGAAATAATTCATCGCTTATTTATTTTCATGCATTTGAAATTAAAATGTATCGATTGTATGTGATAAATTTTTGATGATAATAAAGCAGTATGATAATTTTGATTTGATAATCTTTATCAGATATTAATATATTATATATTTATCAGATATTATGCATTAAATCGATAAGGAAATAATTCATCGCTTATTTATTTTCATGCTTATCCTTTCATTCGAAATTAGAATGTATCAATTGAAATTTTTGATGATAATATTTTGATGATTAATTTTGATTTGATAATCGATAATAAAGTAGTATGATAATTTTGATTTGGCAATCTTTATCAGATATTATTATAATTCAAAAATAACAAATTTTGAAATTCCTTCAAAAAATTGAAAATGAAGGAATTTTTTTGAATTTTTAATGCAACACTTTTCCATTTATTGACAGCTTTCTTTTTACCATACAGCTATTATTAGATTTATTGAAAAAGCAAAAATTAAATATTCAAATTTGGTGATTATTTTATTACTTCACCCTAAGCACCTCCTTTTTTGTGATAACAATTTTTTCAAGCGAAGAAGCAACAAAATTGATATGTTTTAAGAAATACTAAGAAGAATTGATTGGAAGGTTGGATTGATATGTTTTAAGAAATACTAAGAAGAATTGATTGGAAGGTTGGATTGATATGTTTTAAGAAATACTAAGAAGAATTGATTGGAAGGTTGGAAGAGGAAAAATTGAAATGAATAAGGAATAATTCATTCAAAAATATCGTCTTTTTATTTTCTCTGTTAAACTTTTGAAATAAAAATTTGCATATGAAAGTAACGAATAATGTAAATATCTTTTATTTAACTAAAATCATTTCGCAGAGTTTAATCATTCGAAAATAAAACTTTTTCATTATAATAGTAAGTTGAAAGTTTTACGACGATACTGTCAATAGGAATTGAAAGTTTTACGACGATACTGTCAATAGGAATTGAAAGTTTTAAGACGATACTGTCAATAGGAATTGAAAGTTTTAAGACGATACTGCCAATAGGAATTGAAAGTTTTAAGAAGATACTATCAATAGGAATTGAAAGTTTTAAGCGGATACTATCAATAGGAATTGAAAGTTTTAAGTGGATACTGTCAATAAGAATTTTTAATATTGTATTTTCAACTTTTAGCAGTCTCATTTCAATCAATTACGAATTTCTGCAAAATTCATTTACCTGTAAAGAGTATCATTTTATTGAAGCTTACAATTTTTTTCCTATTAAAAGATCATGTGAATGTAAAATGATGAAAGCACCTGTGAATTTTACTTTAAATCTCTAAACAATTTTAAACTTCAAAAATAAGAAAAAACCCTGATAATTAGAGTGCAATAATTCTCCGCCGTATATATATATCGATACGATGATTTATTCATTAATTTCTTTCATACCTTTCATTTAACTTACAACAGTGACGGTGATAAATTTTTTTTGTCTAATTATTAAATTGAAAATTAGATAGATTATATGTTTTTGCTATTTAATTAATCCTAATAATTGAAACTATGAAGTTACTATTAATAATAGCAATTAATGATAGAAATAATAATAATTTTACTGTTAGCATTCAGAATAATAGTAATAATAATAGCAATGAATAATACACATAATAATAAATATATTTATTATTATTAATTAATAATAATAAACAACAAACAACAAACAATAAATAATAAATAGTAAATAAATAAATAAATATTAATAATATCGATATTTTAGCCGATGCAAACATTCCACTGTCAATATTATTTATGAGCACAACAAAATTTCATCTTTAATGAATTATGAAATTTATTTCAAAGTCATTTCCCATTTAAAAGCCTTTAATTATCAAGCTTATCCAAATGATGATTTATTAAAATATCTGCAGAATGCATTCATTTTAGCAAAAGCCTAATTATATCAGTTTAAAATTAAGAAAAAACAATATCTTGTTAATTGAATATATTTCTTTTTTAGCGTAGGAAAATTTAATTTTCAAATTTTAAGCAAAATTTATCTTATCTGTTAAAAAAAATGATAATATTACAATAGAAAAAAAAAAGACAAGCAGTGATTAAAATGGATTTGTTTTAGTAAATGCAAAATATAAAATTCAGTTATTTATTTATCAATAATATAAACAAATAAGATATTTATCATAAGTGAATAAGACTTAAGAAAATGGATTAGGAGAAATGAAAAGTGAAGTAAGACGATTTCAATGAAAAATGCCTTCCACACATTTAAAATCGTTAAGATATTAATAAAATATTTATTGGTGAAATTCATAAAATACAAGAACTTTGCAATATGTGAAAGGCATTATTAGGCTTAGTAAAATGTTTATAAGTTAGTTAATAGAGAGGGATATAAAGGAATAAGATATTTATCATAAGTGAATAAGACTTGAGAAATGGATAGGAAGAATGAAAGGGAAGCAAGACGATTTTAAAGGTTAAAGTATTAATAAAATATTTATCGATGAAAATTTACAAAATACAAGGAAAAGCTTGTAATATGTGGAAAGCATTGTGAAAGGCATATATGGAAGGCATTATTAGGCCTAGTAAAATGTGTTTATAAGTTAGCTAGCTGATAGAAAGAATAATAAAATATTTATCGATGAAAATTTACAAAATACAAGGAAAAGCTTGTAATATGTGGAAAGCATTGTGAAAGGCATATATGGAAGGCATTACTAGGCCTAGTAAAATGTGTTTATAAGTTAGCTAGCTGATAGAAAGAATAATAAAATATTTATCGATGAAAATTTACAAAATACAAGAAAAAGTAAAAAAAGTCTTGCAATATGTGGAAGGCATTGTGGAAGGCATATGTGGAAGGCATTGTATAAGGCATATATGGAAGGTATTATTAGGCCTAGTAAAATGTATTTATAAATTAGTTAATAGAACGAAGAAAAATCTCGTCTCAATTCATTTTTTTTATACAAATTCCTTGTTATTATTGAATGAATTTAAAGAATAAATTAGAGTATAGACATTCTTAATATTTTTTTTACTAAAATAGGGAAAAACAAATTGAATAGGAAAATATTTCGAAGGCAATAATAAATTTCAGTTGAAAAATATTTTACAAATGAATAAATTGAATATGAAGGAAAAGATATAAATATATATTGAAAAGAAGAAATATTATGTGCGTTGTTATTATCTCTACAACACTTTCAAAACAAAAATAATATCTAAAAATTATATTATAATGTAAATCAAAAAATTGACATACTTTATTAGTATTATTTAATTTTTGACAAAAATGTTGCGAAAAATTTCACAAGAAAATATTTTAGAAATAAATGATGAGAATATTGAGGATAATCGAATCGGATTAATTACTTGTAAATTAATATATTATCTAATACATCGAACAAGATATCGGATTAATTACTTATAAACTAATATATTATCTAATACCTCGAATAGGATATCGGATCGGATTAATTACTTGTAAATTAATATATTATCTAATACATCGAACAAGATATCTTATCGGATTAATTACTTATAAATTAATATATTATCTAATACATCGAACAAGATATCTTATAGGATTAATTACTTGTAAATTAATATATTATCTAATACATCGAACAAGATATCTTATCGGATTAATTACTTGTAAATTAATATATTATCTAATACCTCGAATAGGATATCGGATCGGATTAATTACTTGTTAATTAATATATTATCTAATACCTCGAATAGGATATCGGATCGGATTAATTACTTGTTAATTAATATATTATCTAATACATCGAACAAGATATCTTATCGGATTAATTACTTGTTAATTAATATATTATCTAATACATCGAACAAGATATCTTATCGGATTAATTACTTATAAATTAATATATTATCTAATACATCGAACAAGATATCTTATCGGATTAATTACTTGTAAATTAATATATTATCTAATACATCGAACAAGATATCTTATCGGATTAATTACTTGTAAATTAATATATTATCTAATACATCGAATAGGATATCGGATCGGATTAATTACTTGTTAATTAATATATTATCTAATACCTCGAATAGGATATCGGATCGGATTAATTACTTGTTAATTAATATATTATCTAATACCTCGAATAGGATATCGGATCGATTAATTACTTGTAAATTAATATATTATACCTCGAATAGGATATCGGATCGATTAATTACTTGTAAATTAATATATTATCTAATTTATTTATTAATACCTCTTTCATTATTTATTCCTGACATTCCATTTTCATTTACTTCAAACAAATTTCAATCATTTCTTAAATATAATTTAATGGAATAAACCTTATCATTTGTTCAATTCATAATTAATTTATTATGATATAATATGATGCATATTTGTGAAATAATTAAAACTTAAAGATTTTGTAGTTTAATTAGATAACATCCAATTTAATAGATGTAATATACGTCAAGCGTCAAGTGGAAAAAGGAAATTATGTATTACATCAAGTATATGAAAAGAATTACATACTGCATGCTTAATTTCTATTTGATTAATTATCTATCCTTATTTATAGCTTTTAATTATCTCAATCAATCTAATGCTATATGACATTTGAATCTTCGAATTCATAATTTTTGAGATTCAATCTTATCTTCAACAATGAAAAATCTCTTTTAGACTTTCGACAAAATATCATGAATAGTATATATCAATGAGAATATGTTATGCTTTGTAATTAGTAGTAGTAATAGTAGTGGTGGTAGTAGTAGTATTAGTAGTAGTAGTAGTACCATCAAAATTTACTGATAAGAAAACAATTCATAAATGATAGAATTAAATGTTGAATTATGTTTGAAAATGTTTCAATAATTAACGGAATGAAAAACAAAAGATTTTAAAATTTATTCTATTCCATTTCAATTCGTTACTTATCAAACTAATCATTAACATATCAATAAATTATCATACAATTAAATCGAATTAATGAAAACTATCCAAATCAAATTATATGCTTCTATTAATTAAATCTTAACAATATATTAATTATATATTAAAGAAGTAACATTTAAACTTTGACCGGAAAATGAAGGAATAAAATAGATAGCAGCACTAAATTAAGCATCAAAAATATTCATCCATTTCAATCGGAAAAACAAAACAATCAAACTTCTTCTTCAATATCAATAAAATTTAAATGTCATATTTCATTTAAATTAATTTCATTCAAATTCCGACCAAAAAAAACAAAATAATCCGAAAATTTAAGTGAAACGGAAAAAAAAAATTTCCGGAAAAAGAGAAAGTGAAGAGTATGAGAGATTTTACCTTGAATAGATGAAATTGATCAAATAAGAAGAGCAGATTATACTAATAAGAAGCAGACGATTGAGGTAGTGCATTGAGTGTTAGCCGGTCGTGTTACCACGATGGCCTGAATTACTCTAATCCTGCAACAGTGGTAGCTTCGCTAGCACTACTTTAAAACACACTGATTTGTTTTCTGGTTGCATGTTCCGAATGCCTCTCTTCCTCATTCCATCATCTTTTCATCTATTCCCTTTTTAAGGAAAAAATTTTTTTCCATATTTTTCCTCTCTCTCCTTCTCTCTCTCTCTCTCTCTCTCTCTCTCAGAAAAAGCTTTTTTACAACAAAAAAAGTTTTCGTTTTTTTAAAAAAAAGATACTTTTCAAAAAATTTTATTTAATATATAGACGATAACGATTACATTCTTATTTTCTATTATTATAAATATATTTGTTGCAAATAAATGAAATGAAATTTAATTTTAAAAAAGAAATAAATAAACATAGCCTATATATATATATATATTTATCTACTTGTTTATGTATAACATATACATACATACATACATTATACATATACATATATATATATATATATATACGCCGAAGACCAAATATTTGAAGTTAGGCGCTGTAAGGCTCCCAATGCGGCATTATCTATGCATATGCTTGTGTTAATGTCTATGCCTGTATGTATTGCATAATATTAGTGTGTCACACTTTTCAGGCTTTAACCGATCCTTTTGTGAAGAAATAAAATAAGCTAGCCTAGCATAGCGGCAGCATCTTTACCTCTCTCTTCCACATGACTTAACAAGCCTAGCATTGAAGTAGAAACTAATTCCAGTACCAATCTTATGGGAATTTTTCTGCCTTCAAAAGAATGAAGAAAAGAAAGTAAGGGTTATTATCAGCCGAATAACAAAAAAAACAGTTTGTTTTCTTTCGACAAATAGTAAAATTAAGGCAGAAAAAAATATCAAATCAAAATATGATAATAGAATAAAGGAAAGAAATTTCTTTTCTCAAACTTATATTGGTCATTGTTTTTATTTATGGCTTAATTAGTTTAAGAAATTTATCAAAATTCCTTAGAAAAGAATTTCATTCTTCTCTTTCATTTCTAATTTTTGCACAATATGATATATCAGTAAAGAGAATATTTTGTATAACAAAGGAAAACAAATAAATAATTAAGAATACCCAAATTAGTCAACATTAATGATGATGATGATGATGATGATGATGCATCCAATGGAATCGTCAAAGGAAATTTGATTGCTGAGTAATTTAATTACTAGAATACATTTGTCTTATTGAAGAATAAAGGAACAAAGTCCATGAAAAAGTTGGATTTTATCGTTTATTGAAAATTATCAAACCTTTGAAAGAATTATATACCGTAATTGAAAGAGACATATATGAAAGAGAATATATACCGTATACACCGTAACTATAGTACAATTTTACACAAAAAAGTGTAAGCAATCAATGAGCAATTAATTACATTGTCATTCTAAATTCGTTTTGAATATTCCAGATATTTGGACAACGTGTATCCATCTAAAGTTGGTGAAAATTTTCGAAATGTTTGCTCGAAATCCTTCATTGTTACAGGAATCTGAGCTACTAAGCATGACTTGCTTACAGTGCAATGAAGATTGTATATTTCCTGTAAAATATAAAATAATCTGTTTTAATTCAACTTCCAGCATTTTATGTTTCTTTATGGTCTATATTTAAAATATTATATGGTTAATGAAAATAGTACTGATTGAAATTGTATGAATTTAGCAATTTAACTTGAAAGTTGATTTTTTACGAAACTAAAAAAGTGTTAACAGACAGAGTCACGGATGACTTTATGGATACGTAGTATAAAGATAAAGGAAATTAATTTCAAGCTAATCATGCATATAAAGAATGTTGAGTTCCAAAACGAAAACTGAGAAGTAGTAAAACAAAGAAAGCTGTAAACAGAAAGCACATGGCTTTCTTTCCCAAGATACCGGCGTTCAAATGTAAAATAAACAAATTCACTCAGTCGTTGATCAGAGTGTAAAATTGAACAGGAATATTTCAGTAGAATAATTTTCAGGAATTGGATGCGTATTGCCGAAAACATTCACGAAAAATGGAATACTTATCGTTTTTTTAAGAAGATAACTATCTCATAAATAACTCTCATTAAGTAACAATCATAGATATGTCCGTGGCTACAACAATTTGGTAGTTCAAACATAAATCTCCATGCCAGAACAAGACAAGACAATATGTGCAAGCTGATTGTGTACAAACGCACAAGCTATTAATCTCCAAATATCGGAGAAAATAAAAGCAACTATCAAAATCCTCTTCCAATTGTACCGTCACCGAGAATATACTGACATAGGATGAGTTCTAGCAATTTTCAGTTTTCAATTTTCTCTACGATTTATCGAGAAATGCAAAGGGAACAAACATTTGAATAAATAATTGGTGAATAAAAAAGTAACACCTTGAACTTAGTAAAATGCAAAAAAGCGACTTCACGAGCAAATCTTCTTAGATCATCACCGCTGAAACCATCTGTTAAAGTTTCCAAAACATTCCAATTAATATCGCTCGATATAGTAAGTTTCTAAAGAACGGAATTATTTGCAAATAATAAAAGTATGAAGATTATAAAGCAAACTCGAAATTATGCAACCTGCTTTAGATTCCATTACTCGCCATCAGCTTTTTCAAAATAAATAACTAATAAATAAATCGAGACTTACATTTAGGAACTTCTTCAACAGCATTATTCTTGACGTAGCATCAGGTAAACCAACAAAAATCCTTTTTTCGAAACTGGAAAGAGGAAAGACGGTTGTAAAGGTTATTTGTTTCATTTATTACTTAAAAGTGATCATGCTTCAATCTATTCTTTATCTGGCAATTTTTTAAAATTGGAAAACTCAATTTAGCTGTAACTAATAATAACAGACCGTCTCAAGAAAGCTGTATCCAATTCCCACGGACAATTAGTTGCACAAATAAGCAATACAGAGCTACACGAACTATGTAGTCTTTGAAGTTGCAGAAATAGTTCTGTCTGTAAACTGGAAACACTATAAATTTCAAAAATCATAAAGTTAAATTTAGTTCTAAACAATACTGTCGTAGTAAGCGATCGCTATCACATTTGATGTAATTTAAGATAGCAAGCTTTTCTATATTCCAAACAGCAAAATTTTTCTAGTAATCAAACAAGGATATAAATTTAAGCAGTTGCGGGGATATGAAACATATTAATTAAGATTTGGTAGAGTATTTACTCAGGTTGCTAGAAACACTAAAGAAGCAAAAGTTGCTTTCGAAAAGAATGCACACTTACCTTGACACGTCTAACATTATCATCTTCAGTGGTCCGTCTGATCCGGCACAAACTGTCAATTTCATCAATAAATATAACTGAAGAGTTATGAGCTAAAGCATGATCGAAAAGTTCACGAATTAATTTCTCACTCTGACCACTCCAGGTTGAAACTAAGTCTGAGGAAGAAACCTGAAATGAACCAAAATATGAATCACTGTTAAATTATGGCTTCTTCGCTACATTAATTTATTCTTGTACAGTGAAGTTGACAAAACATTTCAAATGTCCATCCCAAATCACACGTACCCGTGAAGCTTTAAAAAAAACCAATGATTTTTGTATGGTACACTTTACCTGATAAAATCTGGTATTCATTTCTCGCGCAATTGACTGGCACAAACGTGTCTTACCTGTAATATGTACTTTTCCCATTCAAACATTTCTTTCAAGCAAATTTTATCTTGATGAATTGTAATCTAATTAAACATTTTTTAAATCACTCTGCTAAATTCAACTGAAATTGTAATCATTTAGAGAACTGAATAATAAGCAATAAATGAGGCAATCACTCTTAAAATCGCAAAGAAAATCTACCAGTTCCTGGTGGACCATAAAGGAGAACGCATCGCCAAGGATTATGGCCTGATGTGGCAAACCATTCCGGATACAATACAGGATCAACCACGGCTTCCATCAGAGCCTTTTTAGCCTTAATATCATGAAATCATTAAATGAGACGGAAATGGAAACATGCTAACAATTAAAGTAAGCTTAAGATAAACCTCTATTTGTCCAACAATATTATCCATAGTAGGAAGTTGTGACTTGTCTCTAACAATGGTACGTTCAATAGCTTCTTTTCGTTCAGAATAAAAAGAATCGAGAGTGCCCGATGAATTATCCTGGAAATTAACAACAGTTTAAGTATTTCATCAACTACATGTGAAATTATATCGGACTAACTTGAATTTTTATGCAGCTGTAGAATTTTAGACCGGTTTCTAATAAATTGATAATAGTGATCAATTGGTCTTTGCTTCGTTCCGTAAACAGCTTTTTTGAAACAGGAAACCTCATCAGATGATATAACAGTGGTAGCACCTGAAATATTGACTTGTTCTAACTTCACGGAAGAAAGAAATAGCCGTTAAGCAAAAAACTTGGCCATTCTATAACCAGTGCAAATTATCAAACACTGGATGGATACTAATCCATTGAAAAATCATTTCCGAATAACAAACACATGTAGATGGAAATGACGGCAGATGTTAGATAACTTTCGACAACTCGAACACGAAGCTAACTCTTTTTATTTTCCAACAAAACAAATAATGTATAATAATTCGTAACTATTTCTTAGAAATAACCAAATTTGACAGAAAAGATCACCTTTTCACGAATAATTGTTGATGATGGTTTTGCCTTACTTGCTTGAAGATATAAAATGTTTTCCAAATACAGCAATGTGGCCCGCACTTCCTTCAATTTCGGAATTGCTGACATTTTAGTAAGAATGGTTAAATATCTGTAATTAACACACTTTTTTTGATTGTGACGGAAACAGATAAACTTCTCTGCTCAGCTCAGCTAAATTAAACTATGTTGAATCATGGGATTCGATTGTCAAACATGAGAAATTCTCCTCTTCTCAAACATATTATTTAGTTTACGCGTAAAACTCATGAGTTTTTTACAACATCTCAGATTCCTGTATAATGGATTCCACAAAGAATTGAGAATTCAGCTTTTTCAGGTCTATACCCTCCCCCCTATTTCGCAGATTCCAGTTAAATAGCTGGTCTGACAGTTGCATTCTAGAAATTAGTATTCTCAATCATCAGCTATACGAGTTATTAATCAAACAAGGCTTCCTAAATCTACATGCGAAACATCACCTCAAACTAATGAGTATATTAGATGAAAGTTCAATTCGATAGCGTATTTTATAAAAAACATAAATACAAATCATTTGTGAAGAAACATACACAATAATCACATACATTTACAAATATCATGTAATATTACCATTTTTTCATAAAAGCAACAATTTATACATGACAGTATCCTGATAAATCGACGTGAAAAAGCAGTCGATAGCATATTAATGCATTGAAAGACAGTTGACCCACCCGTTACTTTTCTTTAGTTTTTTCTTGAAGCTGATATATGTTCTGGAAAGACGCCCTTAATATTTCGGAAAAAAAGAAAAGCAAAAAAAGATAAGAAATTGTGAAATATATTTTGAAAATCTCATCAGTTTCTAATCAAACCCTTTCTCTGTGCCACGAGGGAGTACGTTAAGGACAATTAAAATCAGGAACAAATATAGCTGTATGTATTTATCCGTTCTATAAGCATACACATATTATAGCTGAGTTGTTGCGATACGTTCAAAGCTTTATCTGTTAACAATAAAACATCCACAAGCTGAGGAAGCAAGCAGTCCGCTAAGGTAACTGTCAAACCTTGGCTACCTGAAATCGCCAAATATCATTATTTAATAATTTGATTAGTAATAGTCTCAGCAGAACTGAAAAATTTTTGTTTTACTCATTAGTTAGGTAATAGATCGATATTGCTTTCATAAGAAGCTATAAAATCTACAGAAGTACATTAACTCTCCTTTATGTGCTGTTACATTTTCATAAAACTTCATATATACATATTTCGAAGACCTTTTTAGTTGGTGGGAAAGTTGCAGAAAGTGATAAATGATACAATCTCATCCTTTACATCTTGTAACAGACTATTTCTCAAGCTACTTAAGCTATATGCCTATAAAAACATTTTAAAAACTGCACCACTGGTTTTCGATGTAACTTGATAAGCAGCACAAACAAGGCGATTTGCGATTATATAATATGATAAAACCAAATCAGGTGGCAATGGGGGATTGAAACATCGTGTTATTGTTGAATTACACAATTCCAATAACGTATGTTTTTCTGGTATGCATAATGTTGAACGTGCCTGTCTGATCAGGTTTGTTACCTGAAAAAATAAATAAAATGGTTGCAATGTTTTGAAATTTAGTACATAAAATTTTAGTATGTATCTTAGCAGGTAAAATTCTTGTTGGATAAAATTAATGTCCATATAAAGAAAAAATGAAAAAGATAGAAATTTTAAACTAAATACAGAAATTTATATATAAAATTTATCGCAAAGAGCTAAAGACTATTGAAACGAAAGAAATAAATTGTACCTTAGCTACAATAGTGATAACAGTGGATGATATCTTACCAATATCATTAGGTGCTATCTGCTTAATCCACTTCAATCCCTGAAGAATAATCAACGCTGGTCATTTAAAATTTCTTAAAAACATAAAAATGAGAAGTTAAGACATAAAAAACTGACCCGAACGAGCGTGCTTAGAGCTTGAACATAGTAATTATCAGCATCTTGCATCTGCTGCAATTTCCACTGCACATCGGGTTGTGCAGCTCCGCGGTAAGCGCCACCAGGCATTTTCGGATATTTGATTATCACCTAGAAATCAATTGATCCAATTAGAAAATCACCTTGCATTTATAATGCTTGCAAAACATTTGCAAACAACTTCAATTAACAAATTGACAATTCATGAAAGAATCAGCAAAATAATAAGTTTCCTCCCACATTCAAATCTCATTCCAGTTTTGAATCTTCATCAGTGGTACCTCAGTTTGTATAATACTCTCGCCAAGCAGCATAACAGAACATTTGAATACTTCCGCTCCTGAACGTTGCACCAACGAAAGTTTTTCTTTCGTCGGATTTTCTGCTCCTAGCCTGGTTGATGAATCCACTTTAGCAGATAGATTCATCCTTTTACAAATTTCCCGTAAAATATTTTCCAGCTAAAATTTCCAAAATAAATTATAATAAAAGAAAATGGCTGAGCAATCGTAATCAAAAGTAGTTCTGGAAACTTCTAACACAACTTCTAATTATCGTAATCAGCGGATTAACACTAGCGACCACCACTATCTTATCCAGAACATTCAATATTAGATTGTACTGATCACTAAAAAAATCTTTTAAGAAATGCCTTCATAAAAATTTCGACCACTTCCAAGTTTTGGAACCAGCGCTGTTCAGCTACGAGAACACGTTGTATCATTAATGCTCGTTCTTCCTTTGATTGAGGAATGTTTCTTCTATCGATGCCATCATTATCATTATCATCATCTTGATCTGATTGTTGATATACAGCTTCAGTGGCAACATCTACTTCACTCATTGTGATTTTTTAATATGCACTTATCTGTAACGCTATCTTTTCAGTACCACAGAATCTATTATTATGGATTACCAAAAGAGTCAAAAGTGTTGAATCAGTTCATTTTACTATCACATCAATCTTTATAAAAGATTCGGCAACAGAAGTTATCATTCGATTGATAGATTACTCTTCTTCAATCATGCAACCAAAATGAACCATCCCAATATCATCAGACCCTGAAACTTCTTACACTAACTGCTTTCATCCCTCAGTAACGGCCTCTTCTATAAATTAGAGATAGTTGGCTTACGAGAAAGGCGGGGAAGGGACACTGCGCAACGCTAACGGATCGTATCCCCTCCTTGGTTGTTTAGTCAAAAGCATTTATTGATAGATCATTTGGGGATAGATTTGACGAATTTACATTTGTGATAGGTGACCGAAGTATTCCAACCATTCTTCTCTCTCAATTTCCATTATCGATTAATTGATTTAACATAAAACAAAAGAAAGAGAAACTTTATCTATTTCGTTTTAGTTTCACATTCCGTTCACGCATTTTTGTGCAACTATCAATCAAATCAGAACGATGTCATCACCTAAAGTATTTGTGGTTTGTACCTTTTCTCTCTTTTGAACTTTGAATAACTTTGTGTTTTATTCATTAAACAAATGAAAAATATATGGTTGTTAATTGGTATGTACACATTATCTACGCTGAATAGTTGAAAAGAAGTTCAGCAACAACAATTGAACAGGAAAGATCGGTTACTGCAATTTGTGCTTAGTTTGGTATTTATCAGATCTACAGTTATTATCCTTTTATTAAAAGTGTAGATATCTTCTATTGCTAAATCAATTATTCATCATTTTCATAGGTCACTGGCGCAAATAAAGGGATTGGTTACGGGATCGTAAAAGGTCTTGCTGAGAAGTTGCATGGTGCAATCGTTTACCTTACGGGTATCATTTGCATATCACAACGAATATTAATTGCTACTTCTCAAGGATACTTATTATGGGTAAAAGAAGAGTGAAAGCACGCTAACGAATTAGTCTTCTCTTCCCTGAGTTGTTTTATGGATCTTTCTGCCGCGATATTAAAATAATCAATAACCATCTTTCTATTTCTCGACAATTGAGTGAGTGGAAGAGAAATTTTATTCATTTTTCACTTTTTACAGCGAGGAATGAGAAATTGGGTACGGAATCATTGGACAAATTGATAAAAGAATTGGGTAATAAGCGCCATTCTGACATTCATTTTCATCAACTTGACATTACCGATCGCAACAGTTGCGAGAATTTTGCTTCCTATTTGAAAAAAGAACACAATGGATTGGATGCATTGATTAACAATGCAGGATTTGCTTTCAAAGTGATTAAATAACTGATAAGAGATCTTTTATATTTTCATTTTGAAACGAATAATATTGTAACTAAGAGATAGTATCGCAATGTTGATTGTATACAAAGCATATTTAGAAGGATGAGTTTATTAAATTTATTGAGTTTGATAAAGTTAAAAGCATGTATTTTAGCATGCAGCAACAGAATCACCCGAAGAACAGGCTCGCGTGACAATTGTTGTTAATTGCAGTGGTACTAAACAAGTTTCTAATATATTATTTCCTCTCATTAGAGATGGTGGAAGGTTAATTTTTTACCTGTTAATCAAAATTTTACTGTACTGCGAGCGTTTTTTGTTTTTTCATATGACTTAAGCAATGTTAGTCTTTGTCTTTTCAGATTAATTCCATTTCTTTCTTTAGAGTTGTTAATGTAAGCAGCTCAGAAGGTGTCATTGCCGGACGTTACAGTGATAAAATTATTGCTAAACTTACCAGTCCTTCGTTAACAATTGCTGATATCGACAGCTTCACTCATGACTACATAAAGTAGGGCTTAAACTAATATTAATTTTATACTTTAAATTAAAATCTTATAATTAAATATGAAGAGGTGATAGTTTGAAGAAGAGGATGAAGAGGTGATAAAAAGTAGTTTTCCAAGTGTTAATTGTTGCCATTAAGGGTACTGTTCCAGGGCTTGTGTTGGAGATAAGAGGAAAGAAAATGGCTTTCCTAGCTCAGCATATAAAGTGTCAAAAGCTGCCGAGATAGCACTCACATTTGTCCAAGCAAAAGAACTGAAACCTCGAAATATTTTGGTAAACGTGGTCCGTAATTTTTTCTTCATTTTTTCCGGAACTCAAATGGAAATATTTAAGTATTTACTAATGAAAAGAATAATTTTATCTCTTTGTTTTTTAATTTGTGGCTCTAACGAGGAGATTGTTTATTGAAAACACTTAATTTTCGGAATGATTCACGAAGAAGATTTCTTTATTGAAAAATTTCCATTGAAAATTTTTACAGTGCCATCCCGGATATGTTAATACAGATATGACAAGTCATCATGGCCCTCTAACAATTGAAGAGGGTGCTGATACACCTATTTATTTAGCAACATTGGAAGGCAATGGACCAACTGGAAAATTTTTTTATAAGAGAAAAGAGATTGATTGGAATCTTCCGTTTGTCAGCAATTGATTTTGTGAAGCTCGTCATATAATTATTTGTCTGTGTAACATGATTATATTCGTTTAATAACTTGTAGTGAAACAAAAGGGAATGGGTGGGAAGACTGTTAAAGATTGCAAGGGGAGCATGTGATTTTGACTGTTACGAAAAATTCATTCCAATAGTTCAGTACACTCAAATGATATATCTGTAATCATTTCCATTGCAAATTCACTTTAATTGGTTATGGTAATGCTTACTTCAAATAGAGCAATGTAAAATATACTGTATTCTAAGCATTTTGATAAATGTTGATACAATGTAAAATCTCTCAGTTATTCAAAATCGATAGTAGACAAGTTCATCTCATATTTTCACAATTCATTAAACTTATATGGTTTGAAACAAAAAATTCTAGTTAGTATACATTATCACTATCACAACACTGAAGAATTGATAAGAATGAAAACGTTGCAAAAGCTTATCTTTTTAACATAAAAATTTTAACTGAACCTACTTTAAATATTTGATGTATTAAATTAAAGAAATCAACACGATCACTTCCACATTTCAGCGATCATTGCGGACTTCAGAAGAACTTTTTTCATTCTTGGCAATGACTGCCTTACATTTACTAAGTGATAACAAGACTTACTCTTACGTAGTGATCTACGTAAGTATACAAAATGCCTTCTGACTATTCTGTACGGTATACTTCAGTGAAAATTGTCGGTATGTTTTTTACAGTCCACGATTAGGCAAAAATTGGGTGAAACATTTTTGCTTAGAGCTAGTATTAATCGATCGAGTATTGATTGATAAACTAAAATATTTCTCTTAATTTTCATCAAAAAAAGTATTTCACTTCAACATGATGAGTCTTATCTTCAAGTATCTTAATAAGCATGAACGACTTCGTAATCCAAGAACTGAAATAACGAGCTATTACTTTTCATATTTCTGTGTTTCCATGATCCCTACTTTTAGCATGATCAATAGTCAGTTTCTTCTTGGAGCAGTGACTGGAATACTTGCAGTCGTGATAGGAGTAACCATTTCATGACAACAAAGGTTTTTGTGAATACATTCCGGTAATAATTCTTTTACGCGGCACGCAATATCATCTTGCTTTATCATGATTGCAGCTACATTTGTTAAAGGATTCACATTACAGCTGATTGCTACTGCTGCACGGATAATTTTGGAATAGCGGGCTGTTGGATCGTCGTCATCACCGACCATCAACAATTTCGAACACAATGGTAGAACGTAGAAGATCAATGTAAACACGCAGGAAACACCCATAGTAATGGTAAGTTTACGCTGACGTACTTCAAATAATCGTAATGATGCTTCCTGAAATATACAATATTGGAGTATTTTGATCATTAAAACTGTTATTCCTCAGATTTCTGGGAATAATCACTCTAATGGTTATTGGTTTCATTTAATCTTATTAGAATCAAATTATTGATAATAATATTTCGATCTTCTAGATCTGGTGAGTTATTTCATGTAGCAATTACCGTCGTAAGATATATGGACTAAATTTTGTAAAAGTTTCAAATTCTAATTTTTTAAATACTAATTTCTTTTTGCGGGATTGTTTTGCGAATGAGTCAAGTTAGAATGCTCAATTAAGCCTTCTTAAATGGGATGCAGCAATTGTTGGTTGCAATATTTGAATTCAAAAATAAATTTCAGAAGTGGAAGACTCAGTCCAATTGAAAGAGGAAATCGTCGATTGGATCAATCAGAAAAAACATACCGGTCGATTGCTTTTTATCCGGTGAAGATGTTTTCTGCTCAGGAAATACACAACCACGTAGAGGATGACACTCAAAGATGTGGTAGCAATCATTAACAAAAAATGCAAATCAGCAAAAAACGGGTGCATAATATCACCTGTCCTGAAAAGGCTTCTTTCATAGACTGTTTAGCATTTCAATTTACGGAATTATTTATGACGAATTAATGAGTTTACCTACCAACAAAAGCCATGCAACATGGTTTCATTATCGCTGAAGGAAATAGACCAGCCAATAACGACAAAGAGCAATACTGATCCGAAAAAGATAATTATCTGAAAAAAGAATATCTTTCCACCTGAAATTTATAGATTGAAGTGCAAAATTTAGAAATGTCTTTCTTTTGTTTTTCACTTAAAAATTCCAATTTTTTAATCTCTGAATTAAAAATGAGGACTAACCTGCCTGATTTGATATATATAATTTTTCTCATAATATCGCACGGGTAACATAAACAAAATGATACGATCCGTACTCACCATGAGTGTTGCTGTAGCTGACATTAACTCCGACCTAAGTCATACAAATTAATTAGCATTATAATAGCAAATGGGTAATAGAGGAAATGATGGAAACCTGCAAATGAAATAATAAATAAGGAAAAGAAAAACAAAATGCAAGAAATTACCACATAGCAAGGGTAGACCACGGTAGCAACAAGCAGTGCCGTCTGGTTTTTCGGTTGTATCCAAATTTCATCATAATTAGACGGCTGATTCCGGTTGTAAAAGCTGCGACTCCCAACATTCCATCGGCAAAAGCCTGGATGAAAAAGCTGGTTAAAAAGTAGGTAGACAGATCAATTGACCTATGTGATTTTAATTAATTACCTGCGCAAATAAAATGACATACTGGCGTCTGAGATATTGATGTTTAATTAGTGCCATTTCGATCAAACCATTGCAAATAATAAGGAGAAATCCTTCAAATACATAGATAGAAAATGTAATTATAAAATAAAGGTGATTATCTTCCTTTAATTTTCCGCTATCGTCATAATCATTTGCAGTGATATTCATTACTGAAACTGTAAATTACAATTAAACTGTATTAAAAATTAATCCAAAAATTTAAATACACAATGATTGGTAAATGTTGAAATTAATACACTTAAGCTTTACCATATAATTATATAGAACTGCTAAAATTAAGAAGAAAAATGTTTTATCAGTTAAGGATGATAGCCCAATTAACAATTCACTCATAATACTAAGGAAAAACATATTCGACAAACCAAAGAAGCTCATTACAAACTAATCAGCAAGAAGAAGTCAAGAAGCTAAAAGAGGCGTAAATAATAAATTGTCAGTGACGGCAATAATTGTAATCATAGATTGAATGTCAACAATATTAATTAACAAAAATTTCAAATGAAATTATTTCCTTCTTTTTTCCACAAATATTATGAAAAATATTTGTTTAATTTTAGCTGCCACTAAAATTATATACTCAAAACTTTGAAATTTTTAAGAACTTTTTACGAAATTTCCACATGTAATCGAATTTCCTTTTTTTCTTTTATCTTCTATCATTTCTCTAACTTTTTTTGATTTTATCATAAAATTAAAAATATGATATTTGTCTTTTTGCAATGAAATATATCAGAAATTGTCGTCTATCAAATTTGAATCTCTTCTAATTTACAATTAGAATTTATGTTTATCTTGTCTGATAACCGATATCTTCCGAATGAAAGATTGAGATATTTAATATGAAGAAATTTTAACGCAAATAAAATTTCCCTATAGTAAATGAAATGCAATAGCTATGCTGATAAGACGGACTGATAACAGTATTGGAATATAAATGGAATTCATTACTGAAAAGTTAAATAAATTAAAATAACATTTGCAATTAAAATAACATTTGCACTAATTAATTGTTGATGAATCGGATGGAAATGCTAAATTAAGTTGAGCTAATAAATTCGAAATTATGCTCTCGTTGACAATAAACACTTAGCCATGTAGCTGGAAAATGTAAAATGTTAACAGTATCAAAAGTTCAACTATTTCCTTCATTAC
>CAKAEH010001896.1:0-23917 GCA_916381525.1 Cercopithifilaria johnstoni | reverse complement strand
AAATTCATACTTTTGTACTTGTTTGTTGTGAAGGAGCTCCTGTTCCGTGTTCTAAATTTACAATACCTTTAGTAAGCGGTTTTTTCGATGCAGATGAACCGTCCTTATTGCTTTCATCTTTACTTTCATTCATTTAATTTCCATAAATAATGATGTGTGAATGGCTCAGTTTTGATAGGAGAAAGATAGTTGTAAAAGAATGAAATGATTAAGAAAGCATAAAATGATATGGGTAGTATCGCCTTGTTGTTTCTGTTTCTTGCTTAGTGAACTGTTTTTTGGCACTTATTTAACCTTTTATGATACTGAAAGGATCATTTCATAAAGAACAAAAAGAGAAAAAATGGAATTTTATTGAAATACACAAAAAAAACGGAAAAATCTTTGAAATATTTGTATAAAAAGGCTAATTATATTTAAAATTTCTTTTTAACATAATTTTCTTATGTTTTTCCTTTAAATTCTTTCAGAAAATTCATCATTCTCATATCATTCCAATTCATTCTTACGAATTTTTCCGCAATTGACGTCATTTTTTCTTTCTCATAGGTCAAATTACTGAAATTTATAATTATCAAATTAATACCCAATTATATATGCATATTTATCCTAACTATATATTTGTTAAAAAATTGCAGTTACCTTTAAAGATGTGATCATAAACAGACACTTTGTTGTTATATTTTACAAACGCTGCAATTATTTTGTTAAGGCTCAAATGAAATGTGAAAAGTTCTGATAAAAAAGAATTTATCATATCAAATAATCAAATTTCAATTTATACTTATTTTTTCAAGAAATACAGCCTTTCTGTTGCTAATATTTAAATTACTCACAATTTTTCTACAATATATATTTTTTTTAAATCATCGATGAAATGAAATAATAAATATAATTTCATTGATATGAACTTTTCTGCAATAACAACTGAATCGTACTTCTTGAATTTACTATTACTTTGATTTCATATTGAATATAATATGATAAGATACTTTTGTAACTTCAACTTTAACCTATTTCTAGTAAGTATAGAATATAAATTTTTTTATTTCTCTCATTTGAAGTAAGTTTTAAAATGAAAGCGAATAAACTAAATTTAGAAGTTAAATGGAATGACTAACTTACTTACTAGCTTAATTTTTTCATATATTTCTAAAAAACGTTTCCTGTCATCTATGAAAAATCTTCAGAAACCGTAAATGCAAATTTGATCGTTGGTTGATATTGCATTGATTGCATAAAATAATTAAGAAATTATTTAAAATACTTAAAATCATTAACTTTTTCTGGGAAATTATTCATAAAATTGCTAAAAGATAAGATGTGGTAAGAATAATTATCGAATCTTTTTAATGTTTCCATTCTACTAATTATTAAGCATTTTGTTCGTTTCATTTTGAACTAACTTTTCGACAAGTATAAAGTAACTGAAAACAGAAACTATCTCATTCCAATTAATAAAAGTTGTGAGTTGTAGTGTAGAAGTTGGAAAAAACGTCAAATCGTATTAGCAAGTTCAATTAAATCTGATAGACTGATAGGTTTCATAAAATCAAAAAAATAATCATGATCTCGCAGTGAATTCGGATAATTTTTTTGTAACTCATGAATTTAGAATCACCGAGTAGCATCAAGAATCTTAATTTTGTGGATTTCATCTGAACAGATTCACAAAGACCTCGAGCTCAGGCTTCAGTAGTGATGAGTTGAAGATAAAGAGTTGGTGATTCGAATAAGCTTTCTATCTGAAACTTATCATTGATATAAAATGCATTAAAGTAAAATTAGACTTGGATTAAAAATATTACTTTAGACTTGAAAGCAGAAAAGAAAAAAGATTGGTCTTTGTTAAACATTCCAAACCGAAATTCTAAATTTTTGCCTATTACGATCCTGAATTTGAAGCAGTAGAAATGATCATCTCAATCAAGAAATTCTTATCTTCGATGCAATCCAGAAGTTAGAATTATAAAAATGAAATTGAAAACTTTTCAGTGGCTTATTCAAATAGGTGTCATCTTAAAAAACATTGACATTTATTCAAATATGAAGAGATAATTTCGGCATATATCAAAGAGGAAAATGCAAGAAAACAAAATTGAAACGTACAATTGCAACAATATTACAATCAATTACGGATCTATAAAAAATCTAATCTAAAATTGAGCTTATAATTGCAGTTTTGTTGAGGAAATAGAAGTGCTGCACATTTAGTTTAATGGACAAATAACATATTTGACAGAGTATCCATTTATTGGATAAGCAATCCTCTTTTGATTGATGATTAATCACTTATTTTTCTTTTCATTCATCATATCGAAATGATCGTCGAGCAGATTACCGAAAGGCCTCATTAATCCAGCTGATTACAAATAGTCCAACATCTGATAAAAATATCAGTAGTTCGAGGTGAATGATCAGGATATTATATTTCTGAATTTTAAAACAACTTTTATGAAAGAAATAATAATTAACTTGAGATATTCATTTTAAAATGTAACTTATTAGGTAAATAAATTCATATTGCTTTTGCTTAAGATAAATGAAAGTTTTATGGAAATGAGATATACAAGCTGTTGCTTTACAAAACAAAAGACTTTTATATATCCTTTCAATGATCTTTTTTCCTGCATCAAACCGCTTTTAATGCTCGATAAATACTTCTTTCATCAACTACTCAAAGATCTAAAAAAGCCGCCATGCATCTCAAAGAGAAGCCGAAGAAAAGAAATGAAAGAACCGGAAACCGTGTTCAATTTCTATTTGACCTTTGATAGGAGTGAAAAAGATAAAGGTAGGATCTGTTCATTAAACACCTCCCTCATTCTATCATACTGTTTTTGTGACATTCATTTCCCTTTTCATGCTTTCGATGTACCGCCTTTTGATCATCTGATTCAGATAAATAATGAAAGTGTATGGATGGACATTACCCCTCCATTTCGACAGCTCTTCCCATAATTTAGTGTAAAAGATGAATTGATAATTTGATTACATCAAAGAAAAGCAAAATTTATTAAATAAAAAAATTTATTTTAACTAACATGAACTATTACTTATACTTTTACATTTTGATATAAACTGCTTGATTCTAAACTGATATGGCAATTTTCATCAATTAAGAAGGTGTAGAAAATTTCTATTCATCGAATTAATTAATCATTAATAGATCATTTCATCTTTCACAGTAACTTCCTGTAAATTCTAAGACCTTTGACAAGAACTTCGAAAGTTCTTTTCGGTCATAATTTTAGCTAATTTGAAATTTTCATGCAAGTAATTTTTGAACGAGTTCATCGTTTATATTACATGAAACAATTAAAGGTTCACTTTATTTTTGTTATCATTAAAGGGTTAAATTACTTTTCATTATCTTTTGTGCAAACGATCAGTTTTTAAAGGATCGAAATTTTCAAATTTATATTTTAGATTTTTTTTATGGTAATTTTTCTCTTGTCAATAAAGTTGTTCATACATATTTTGTTTAATTTTTACGAGCCCATTGTTCAAAATTCTTCCTTTTTTTCTGTTTTTCTACAACACCATTGGCATATCTCAATGTTTTACAATCGATCCTTAATAGTGGTGACAATTTTTTCACTCAAATACAAGTTTTAAAATTATTGTCTTTTTCACTAATCAGTGAAAAAAGGAAGAGCTGGAAAATAGTAAATAAATGATTTGAAGAAGATAGGTGGAAGAATACATCATATAAAGCTTTCTTCTTTTTTTTTAAAAGAAAAGTAGAAAGCGATCCATTCAGAAGCCTTTTTAATGGACTTCTAATGCTTTCAATAAGAATTTATTCCGCTCTGAGTGATACAGTATCACGAGGGTAGTAGTATGATAAGAATTCAATCTTCATCTTAATTCTCCCATCTTCTTCCCTTTTCTTTCTTTTTTTTTAAACAAAGATACTGAAAAAAGTGACACGAAGAGAAAATATTTGGAAAGCATTTTCAGCAATAAAAGTAATGGTCCATTACTAATTCTAACGAATTTATTGAGATTTAAGAAAATTCTCATTTGAAAATGAATGAATGAACAATTGGTAAGTATTTTAAAGTTTATCATCCTATCATTCTATCATTCTATCATCCTATCATCCTATCATTCTATCATTTTATCATCCTATTATTCTATCATTATTCTGTCATTATCATTCTATCATTCTACCTCACATTTTGCCATCTTTCTCAAACGATTCCTTTTTCTATTAGAAATGAATGAATCCATAGAAAAGGAAATTATGATTTTGCATTGCTTTTTTAGAGAGCTCACTTATGAAGTGAATGTTAACCTATCTATCTACATATCATCACTGGTTTGCCTAGCCAAGTGATTTTTTTTATGAGAAGAAATAGATAATATAATCAACGAGTGATGGCTGCCATTTAGATGATAGCATTTTGCCATTCATACAACATCCATCATACAACATGTATAAACTCATCGGAGTTTGCTTGCAATAATATTTTATATCTAAAAACGCTTTCTGTTAGCTTCTCTCTTTTACATAATTATTTGTCGATCGATTAGGAATGCTTTTGTTAACATTACTTCTACTTGTGCATATATATCTTCCGATACATTTCAATGTCTTGAACAAGTTCCATTGTTCAAAATTTTATATTATTTATTGCCACCTTTACCAGATGTATTTTGTTATTTATTTTGATTTTTAGATTCGAGTAAATCCCGAACATGCTTTAGCTGGAAGCAACTGTTTCATTTTTTGCCTCTTCGATCATCCAACGTGTTATCCATGGCTTCAATCTGGTTCTGAAATGTTGCAGAAAGATATGATTAGAAAAACGTGAAAAGATGTTTCAATGAAAATTTTATGTTTCCAGAGGAATTTTACGTCGGCTTTTATGTCTTTAAAAATTGAAACACATCTGCCTGAATAGTTTATAAGATATATTGAAGTATGAATCTTCAATAAAACTACAAGTTTACATGCATGCATGCATAACAGTATGTAATACAATAAATCATAGATATCAGAGAGAATAAGGTTTGCGTGAGCTGTATGTAAACTGTAGCTGCTCGAAAAGAGAACATTGCAAACGAAGAAGGGATGAGGAATAATGAAGTGTGACAGATGTAGAAAGAATGAAATGATTAACGTGAAGAGGAATGAGTTGTTGTTGTTTTTACTTACTGATAAAAGTAAATGACAAATAGAGGAAAACGTATATGTAAAGTGCAGTTAGTGCATGAAAATATGTGTTGAAATAAGTACACAAACAAGCAAATACGTAACAAATGATAAGGCAAACAATGAATGAGGAATGATGCGAAATTTAAAAAAAGGAGTAAATGACTGCAAGTGGGTTCTATGGCACAATCCTTCTTCAGTTGTCACTCTGAGAGTCGTGACCCCGAAGAAGGACTGGTCAACCCTCTCCCATCTCTCCCTTTCTCTTTCTCTACTCATGTACTACAACACGATGCTGTCCTGCCTCTCCTCCTCACTTCATCCTTTCTGATGGCAAGAGAGGTGCTGTATACTTTTTAAAAAATGTATCACCTCTTTTTATATGCATGTATGGCTTGCATGTACCCGTGCATGTTTATCTTTGCATGCATAACTTGCATATTTAATACTATTTAGCTTGTGCATCGCATATATTTACTCTATAAATGGCTAAAGCGCGCGTGATTTAATTTCAAGATGTGAAAGAAAAGTTGCAGTGCACGCAGTAGTATTATAACATTTCCAATAGTCGGTTCCGAGTGTTATGCTCGCGATCCAGAAAATTTAGCTAATTTTATAAATAACATGCCGATCCCGGACATACATACTCCCGGGAATTTCTTTTTCATCTCATCATTAACTTCTAATTCATCCCACATATTGCAGGTTGAGATCAGTGCAACCATTTCCACATTTAGTAGTAATACTCCGTTCCTTTCGCTACATTTCATTATCCTTTGATTAATGGAATGAATAAGTTGGTATGAGTTAACCTTTATCATGATTATCATCTTCAATCACTAACTGATTACAATATTGCTCGTACTGAAAGCATCCAAATTTGGTCTTAAGATTGATAATATCAGAAAAGATATGTCACCATTTTCTAAGTAATTGATGACAGACAATATAATCATTACTTACCGAAATCTTGGCCTAGGTTTTACATAATGCTCGTTGTTTAATTAAATTATTTAGATTTAGGCAAATTAACCAATTATTTTACTTAAACAAATTGGACTGATAACTTATTTTGTCTATTCAGAGAAAAATTGTTACCTTTCCCAATATCTTTCCAAATGATTTCTAAAATTTTATTTGTGAAATGAAAGAAGGAAATGTTCCCTAAAGAAATATTCCATTTTATTTTATCATAACATTTTCACCTTCTCCTTCCACCCAATGAATTCTTAAATGGAAAGGTAAGAATGCCTTTATTTGTTAAAATTCGTCATCTTTTACTAAGAGAAATAACCTTCTTTCTTCAACGAAAACTCCGATTCATTTGGCCTTCAATAGGCGGTAATTCTCTTTGATGTTTTCATCTGGTGAGGAGAGGAGGGAAGGGTATTTGTATTTACTTCTTCCAGTTTTTCCATTCTCCCTTTCTTTCTCGTTGAAATTACGTTTTATTTGATTTTTCCCATATCTAATAAAACATTTTTTGGTAGAAGAGATTACGGCCATGAAAATTTAGGCTTTTTTGTGGTGAAATTTGAATGATATCCGAAATGAATGTGAAGAATGATTGACTAACTGACTGATTCGATATCCGGATATTTACTAATGGATCAGAATGGATCCGATATTCATTTTCAATATTTTTGATGAAGTTTTTCCATCTATGCTATTATTACTTTTCCACTTCTTTCGAAGAAATCGATTTTTCACATATGTGGCAAACGAACAATACAATTGATTTTGAATTATTCGTTAATATAATTTATATTTTACATCTGATTCTTCATTTCTAGACATTTTTCCTGTTCTGTTCAGTTGATTAAAAATTCACAAAAAGCAATCGATACTTTCATCATACACTTTCATTGAAATCGTCGATTAACCTTTATGCAATACTTGAAATTATCAAATTCGAAAAAATTTTTTTTCACAATTTTTTTATGCATTTAGTTGACAATTCAGATTTTCTTTATAATTATCGAATTTGAATTAGCGAAGAATGTGGAAACTTTCAACAATCATAACATAAATTATCGAAAATTTTTGTTACATTAAAGCTGACTGTGAGAGAATTTTATCGAATTGGAAGAATTTTTGAAAATTAATAATTATTTTTGGCATTTTGTTTTAAAACAAACTTTTCTTACTTCAAAAATATTTCATTCGAAAGAAACAAAAACTTTTATAATTTAATTGTACAAAAAAATTTTTAAATGATATTTATTTAGTATTACATATGAAACATATACGAATTGATTTCTCCAATCCATTTCCGCCTTATCATTCATACTTACTGCAATGATGATATTTTTTGCGGTAAGATCAGAAGACATTGTAGGCTTTTGCATAACCTTGACATCCACTTCCTTTTTCTTTTTATCCCTTTCTTTTCTTCTCTCTATCTCATCTCTTTTCATTCAATCCTTTTTTACAAGTTGTCACATATATATTGAATTCAAATTAGACTATTGGTAGGACGACAGGAATTATATCAATAAATTAGCGATTATATTATTTTTCATAACCTTTCATTCCAATCCTTATAAATTTGCGTAACATGAATGACTCCTATTTTTATTTATTTTGGATATTTCTATTTTCTACTTTCGATACGACGTCATTTTGGTGTATCAAATGCTCTCTGACCTCTTTGTATTTGATCATAACAATTCCTTCACCCATTTCCTCCTTCTTTTTCTTCTGCATTTCATTTATAACTTTTTATATGCTATTGCAGTGTTCTCTGATCGAATCAACATTTTTTATGTTATATTTCCAAAATTAAAATTTGAACAATTATTGTTTGACATAGAATAGTTGAAATTGTTTAGAATAGTTGTGATTTGGCAACAACAAAATTCAGGTATGTTTCTCTGTGCTTTGTGCTTTTGGTGCCATTTGTGTAATTTGAGCTTTTTATTTTCTTTTCTCTTTTAAAAAGTTGAATTAAATATTTGAAATTATTGTATTATATATATGACAGCCTTTTATTGTTCATCTATTTTGTTAGTAGACGTTGGGAATTTTGAACTTTTTTTCGAAATACATTAGATATGGTGTAAAATATAATCACGATTTCGTATTGTTGCATATTGGATAAGAAAGAGTTCATATTTCTCATCGAATATTAAGATAGATCTTGCAGTCAGCTAATGGAATTTTAGGTGGGCGAAGGAGCAACGGGAAGGGATGGGTGAGGAACGTGTTAATTGCTCTGCGGATATGCCTTAAAAAATTGGATAACATACAGGAAAAGAAATGAGTAAAGGAGAGTAGTTGTGGTACTTTATATTTCATTGCTTTTATGGGTTCCTTCTCATGTCTTCATTTTAAACACGCTTTAAATGGGTACTCTTCAAAGCGGGAATGGTTTTTCGATTAATGCGCTATCAATGAAATGCGGCTTTTCTCTTTGAAAATTTTTCAGCGTCAAATTTGAAATTTCCAATTTAAAAAAAAAGCCGGTTTCTGAATCTGAGCTTATATGCGGCTATTTGTCGGCAGTTGTTCAACTCTATAACTGTAAAATAACGTTAGTATTTCGTTTTGTTTTCAGAATAAATAAAACATTGAAAAGAATCGAAAACGAGAAAAAGCGAAAGAAACAATGTTTAAAAACCTTTTTCGTCAACGACGATCAAATAAAGAGAATGAAGATCATGAACAACAACAACATTATCATCATCATCATCATCAGCAGCAACAACAACAACAACAACATTCTACCAATGAATTTGTTAGTATTTTCAAATTTCAATTTAAACTTTTTCCCTTAACATTTGGAAACAATGATAAAATTAAGAAACCACTGTATTATTGTTGGGTATACATATATATATATATTGAATTCAATCCATAACAGAATTCAAAAATAAAGAAATTCTTATCCAAAATTTCACCAATATTATAACAATTCCCGTCAATTGATTTACTCTAAGATTTATGCATTTCTTCACTTAGTTCTTCAATCTTTTAATTTCGATGTATATTTTCTTCATATCTTACCCTCGCATATTCTCTATCCTTCTTGAAAACGTAATTAAATTATAGGATCGCAACTTATCCTCCTACAAATCATTAAGAAATGCGCGTGAAAAGCGATTATTCTATTCATCTCATCATCATTATCGAGGAAGTGCGGGTGGTGGAGCGGATGATAATCTTCCTGCATTCACATCACCATATCATATTGTCGCTCAGCGGAAATATCCACGCGGTACGCAATCATGTCACGATGGTCTCAGTGATGATTTCGATCGATTTTCCAGCGTGAATAGGTCATTTGCTAGTGCGACACATTCAAAATATAAGGTATCTTTCATGTATTATCATTTCGATTCCCTAATTTCTTCATTTTGATTTTAAAATCACTGAAAATTTTTTTGTTTAAAAGGGATTATCTCAAAATTATATCTTTCATCGTATTTGGGAAATATTGCTAAAAGAAATTTTCTGTAGTCAATTTTTTGTTCTGCCTGAAGTGATGAAGAAATCTGGTAAAGCTTTAAATTTGAAAATTCAAAAATCATTCGATAGTTTATGTATATGCTTTTGATGAATTATTTAATTATTAATTGTTCGCTTATTTCTTTGTTTATTTTACGGAGAATTTTGAACTGTTTGCAGCCTACTCGTCGTGAATACATGAATATTATGCGTCGTAGTCATTTGAATTCGGAATATGGCTGTGATCCATCATTAAACACTCCACCGCTTTATAGCAGAGATTTAGATGATTCAGATGCGGAAACGTGGAATTCAGAAAGGGTTATTAAGGTTGGCAACTTCAATTTGTTCTGAAATTTTTCACTTATTTGCGGGAAAAATAAAATAAATACTTTATAACTCTGATTAGAATCGTGTAGCATCGGCAAGATTTAATTTTCATAAATTAAAGGAACTTCGAGCAGAGTTAAGAGCTGCAAACGAACGAAAAAATTATTATAAAGATTTGTACAAACGTGAACGGCAGGATAGGATACGTGATCGTGAGTTGCGTGATTTGGTGGAGAAGAAGCTTATGGATGATCTCAGAAATAAAGAATTGGAATGCTCCAATAATTTGCTACGAATTAAAGCGTTAGAACAGGTGGAATTTTAGTTAGCTCGAAGTAAACAAGTTTTAAATTTATTGTTTTAGATGAATTTTCAAAATTCAATTTCATTTTTTTCCAGCAGCTTCAACATCACTCCAATTTTCCGCCTTCAATCCATGAATCCTCTTTTCGCATTCCGCATTTCTGCACCCCTTCATCATCTAATACGGCGTCAACAATGGCAGGAGCAGGTGAAGCCCTATCCAGCACCTCTGAACTGTTTGCTATTCGAGGTGCCTATCTAGTAAATTCAGTAGCTGGCAATACAGGAATAACAGGAGCAACAAGTGCAACAGTACCCGGTAATTCTGGCGAAATGCCGGATGAAATGAAAGTTTTCCGGCAACCTGATGAATTACCTTTAGAGTTAGCACGGAATGGCAGTATTGTAGATACTCCAGTTGATATTGGAGGTGATGATGCAGCAAGAATATCAGTTAATTCGTTAGGTGTTTCTTTAACAAATCGTGAAAATTTTAATGGAACAGTGTTGGAAGAAGACCGTCAATCTGATAACGGTTATGGTACCACTTCAGAATGTGCTTCTGAGCTTGTTCGAAGCATACGTCGGGTACATAGTGATTCCGAAGTACCATTAAAAGTTATACAGGCATAATCTATGTTGTTTATTTATATAATACATCATAACACACTTTATCAGCTACCTCTACTGAAAAATGTTCGACAATTAACCAACAATATTGTTATCCTATGTATATTATATATTTTTTAGCCATACTAATCTTTAATTAAATTCGAACTTCTTATTCAAAATTTTAGAAGTATATAGCATGAATTTAACATATTGAATCTTCATGAAATATTTATGAGATATAAAGTATTTTCATGAAATATAAATTGTTATCTTTCTTATATTTCGGTGATTTAATGTGTGATTTAATATCACTATATGTTATTTGCTATTTCAAATTTTTCATATAAAGAATTTTAACTTTACCTATAAATTATTATAGTAAAATCAACAACTGATTGTTGTTAGTCATTTATAATATGTTTTTCTTCATTATTAATTATATTTATGATTTATAATATTTTGTAGTGCACTTAATTTGCCGCTCCATAAAGTTATTTTAAGTGAGAATTAAAATAACATATTTGATATGAATTTTGATTTGTATAAAACATTTATATTATAGTATAGCTTTTCAGCTCAGGTATTTTACATTGCTTACGTATCATATCTCTTGAGAAATCTGATCATGAAATCCACTGTTCAAATTATTTCAATTCCATTTCGTCGTAGATAATCGAAGAAATTTCTCGAATGATCTCGTGAAAATTCTTACTCTCTCGTCTAAATTCTTTTACATTCAAAATTGAAAAGTGAATGAATTAAATTTGCTAGAACTCTTGTTTCAAAGGCTACTAAATTAATCTCTCATTTGTTTTGCCATATTTAATTTCTGTGTTCATTACGTTAAATATTTAATTGGTATTAATTTGTTTCATTTATTAATTAATTATTTGCTACTAAAACGTATTTGCCACAAATATATTTTTGTATTGTATAGAATAAGAAAAAATTACATTTATCAATATTATCATTGTGCTTATATTTCAGATTTTAGATAATGATTTAAGTTTAAATTTCAAAAATGGAATTTCTTAACATTTGCTAGGAAGAAATTATTTTTAAAATTTATTCAAAAATTTTCATACTCCATTAACAACAATCGTTTTCACCATTTCTATGTTTGGTTTCTTCATAAAATACTCTTTATCCAAGAGATAATCATAAGCACCTCTAACAATAATATAAGACCAAATGACAATTGTTGCTGCAAAGAATGATAGTATGGCTAAATTGAATGGCCAAATTGGGCCAAAATAATACTCCAATTTGTTCATGCTGAAAAATGTGAGTAATTGAGGTGAATAAAATCAATATATCAATGTTTATTGAATCAGAAAAGAATAACTTCAGTAATGGAAACCGGTTTGAGAAATATCATTCCGGTTTTGAGAAATATCAAAGATTTCAGAATTTAATTGAAAGATAAACATGTTCGCCTTTAATTTTTAGCTTTTCGCAACTATACACTGTTTGTTCGAACAATTATATTTACAACAACAAAAGAAGAAGAAATCTGTTCAATTTTTTTAAAATTTAAATTGGCATAATCTTAGAAGAGGTAATATCTTTTGTTTAACAATAATATTGACGCAAAGTTTATATATTTTGTAACATTATTATTTCATTATGAGAATGCAAACAGATTTTTCTTGAATGTAACATAAGCTTAGGCTTAATTTGTATGATTATACTTGAAATGAAATTCTATTCAATCAGTAACTTACCTAACATAAAAACTAAAAAGCCTATGAGTAGCCTGTAATCCCATAGACATGCTTGTTATCGATGCAATTGCTGAAATGATAAGAATTGTGACTTCGATATGCATAAATGCCATTAATGGCCACATGTATTTCGGTTTTTCCGTTACAATACCATAGATCTGAAATTTTGTACACACAAAAAGAATAAACAGTGACAGTATTAAAGCCATTCATTGAACTAGGCTTTAATAAACAGTCGACTTGGCCATAATGAAATGAATCGTTTGTAGACTAATTCTCAAATTTATTCATTTAATTTATCAATTTCATTTATAAATCTTTTAAATGTTCAAGAAGGATTATCTTACAGTATCACAATTTTTTAACTTTTATCATCCCTTAATCTTAATCTCTCTTATTCCTTAATCTTCGATTTTATGGTAAAAAGTAATTAGATGAGCAATTAAATAAGCAAATGAATTAATATAAAAAAAAAAACCGAATAACCATAAGAATTGTGGTAACTGTAGCAGAAATAAGGAATATGATTAATGTTATTAACAACCATATACGAATATTCTCCTTCTCAAGTTGCAAATCTGTAATTTCGTAAATATGAAATGCAATTAGGTTTCAGATCATTATTGACAAATTTTAACCTATGAACCAGAGAAGCATGAGAATTATTTCATTGTAACAATTAACAAGATCTATAATATTTTAACGATAAAGAAAATCAATCACATCTTTACTATTACAATAACTTACTGAAAAATACAAGTATAGCTGTAATGAGTAAAAGTATATCAAGAATTGCGCAGAATACGGCAGCATTTCGATAATGCAACAAATAACAAAATGATGGTGCGGAATAGAATTCGTTATCTTTATCATAAACAAATGGTTTCCTTTCCTTTTCCAATTTTTCATCATTTATCGCTACTTCTCGAGATTGGACAACATTTCTCATTAGAGGCATTTTGCTGAAACATTCTACAATTTTCAATTCAAATTTTTGAATTTCACGAGAAAATTCATCTAATGAATCATAAAAAATGATAAGAGATTCTTCTAAGATTGTAAACTGAAATATTCTCTTATATTAAACAATTCTGCTATGATTGATCCTACGGAATCATCTTTTTTAAGGAATTTTCGTTAATTGCGGAAGAGATGCAATGGAGACTTTTTTTGATAAGGAATTTTCGAAATTCAAGCTAATATAGTATTCTTGTTTTATTTTCTAGCATGATGCTTAAGCTGAAATAATCTTTGGAAGAGCGAAAGCGAAAAAAACCGGAAGCTGAAGGAAAAAAGAACGTTAATTGCGGAAGAGATGCAATGGAGATTTCATCGAAATTATTTCATCATGATTGATTTAAAAGAAAAGTGATGAAAAGAGATCCTTCCTCAAATTATCTCCAATATTAATGTTACAGTAAAAGTTTGATTATGTTGGAAAGCTCTTCCAAACGTTATTGGAAAATAATTACAAATTAACAAATTGTCAGAAGATAATTAACAAATTTGAAATAAGAATGGCAGAGTATCCTGAAATAAAATATAGACAAGATAACGGGGGGAAAATTCATTGAATGAGATAATTCCTGAAGGATTTATAAATATACGAAGAATTCGGGGGATGTCTATATGTCTGTTATTTAGATAAATTAAGTGGAGGCGAGATGAGATTCAGGCAAAATGTTTATTCCTTTTTCTACAATTTCTTCCGTTAATGTTAGAAACGAAGGGAGGATGATAATGGCGACGATGGTTGCGCTGTTTCACCTTCTCTTCTATCCATTCCCATTACAACCATCAAATTATCGATGATGACCTAATTTTACCTTAGGTGGAATTATTAAGAAAATAGCAAATGTTAAGATGGTGTAGGAAATGAATCATCCTTCTATTTTATAGGAATTTGAATTTCTATTCAAATCGAGCAATTATTTGAATGATGTGAAGGAACTCCTCTTAAAAGTCCCGCAGATTCTCGATAACAAAAGGAAGACAAATATACCAAAGTATATTTTATCAATTTGAAATTGTGGTACAACATGTTTTCGTAAAGGGCACTGCAATTGCGAAGCGGCCTGAAGAGCGTTTTGTTTAAATGCTCCATGAAGAGTGATAGAAGTGAGTGAGGATGGATGACAGCGGGATGTTTGATGAGAATGGTTCTATTTCAAGGTATTTTGCATTCATCGGATTTACCGTTTTTCATTTCCAGTATTGTCTTTCAGTTTTTCGGTTTTCCATGATAGATAATGGTGTTAAAGCCAAATTCTGGTTTACTTTTAATTATTGAATTAAATTTTGACCGCTATTTCAGTCTTTAGGAACTCTTTTAAATTATTTAAAATCTGAAATTGTTGTCAAAGTATAGATGCAAAATATTAATAATTTTTATTTGTATATAGAAAACGAAAGCTAAAAAAGAAAGAAAAGGTCAGTGAAGATATGGAAGAAGTACATGTCCGTAATAATGTTGCTGATGATGAACAATCTGTTGGAACACTCAAAGAGACCGAACAAATCGAAGTGAACAATACTATGAGAGAGGTAAAGAATAAAGTCGGCGCTTTCTGATTTTGCTGAACCCTTTTTTCGAACAGAGAGGTAGTAGTATCTAAAAGATCATTTTTCGAGCATAATCAACATACTCAGACGAATCACTATGACCACAACATGTATTCTTTCTTTTTATAAATAGAACTGAAAGAGTCAGCTATTCAGGGAATTCTCTCCCTGAATAATAGGAAGAGTCAAAAAATCATTTCAATATTAACTTCTTGTGGGGATGTTTAATCTGAAGGGATATTTCAGAGGAAGAAGATGAAACTATCAAAGCACAGAATACTGTCAAAGGATGAGATGCCTGAAGTGAAGGAACGGAAGAGTGGTATTATTTATTTCCAGACATTGCCACCAAACTTTACTGCCTCAAGAATGCGTGATGAAATGAGTAAATTTGGCGAAATTGGAAGGATATATCTCCAAGTAAATTTATTAGCTTTAAAAAAGTATTCAGTAAAAACAGTAAATTACAAATCAATATCTCACAAGTTATGTTATGATGATAAACAGTAAAAATTGCTTTACTTCACTAATTATTTTTTCACATTATTACTTAATTCTAGGAGTTTTACTGCTCATATTTTTTGTCTTATACATACATTGTAGGCTGAAAAGCGACGTGACGGAAAAGGTAAACGAAGAAAACGGTTTGTGGAAGGTTGGGTTGAATTTAAGAAGAAAGGTCTAGCAAAGCGAGTAGCTGCGTCATTGAATAATACAGCCGTTGGTGGAAAACGACGAAGTGTTGCGCGAGAATCTCTTTGGACAATGAAGTATTTGAACGGGTGTGACGCTTTTTTTCATTCTTGGAACTAGATTTTCTAGTCGTGGTTTTATCTCATTCCACTCTCTCCTAAGATGGCATTTGAATGTTGATGTATTTATTTCTTTCCAACAAAAAAAGCCAATTTCTAATACGGAGCATTTTCAGGATTTCTCGTCTATTTCGGACAAAGTTTGATTGCAGTTGTCTTATACACAAGCTTTCTGTTGCAGTAGTTCTGTGGGATATATCTGATGTTTGTCGGGGTATCTAGGACCGATTTTTTACTAACAGCAGTTTTCGTTTCAGATTTAAGTGGATACATTTGGTGGAACAATTAAATTTCGAGCATCGGATCGAACAACAACGAATGCACGTTGAAATAGCTCAAGCAAAGCGACAGGCTTCCTTTTTCTCTGATCAAGTGGAAAAAGGAGAGCAGTTGAGAAAATTGGAGGAAAAGGTGATCATGCTTTTCAGAAGTGTTGAGCATATTATTGATTCCTTTAACCAGAGTCATAATTATTTTTTCCTTATTCGTACAATGCATTCTCATTCTAGGTTTTAAAGAAAGGTGGCGTATGGGATAAATTCCAGCGGCAAGTGCAGCAACGCTCAACGATGAAGAAAAATAAGAAGCCTAAAGAGACTGACGATCAGCTGTTACATATGATATTTACTGGATAATAAAAAACGTGCGCATTATCGGACAACTGGTAGCTATAAATTAAAACGCCACATAACAATTTCAAGTATCTGGGGAATCGATTGTATCATCTTAATCTAAAAAGCGCTTTATTTATGCAGCAAAAGAACTTTGGATACCATGGAAACTTATTCTATTTTTGTTATTTGCCAATTCATATGTAAATTCTTCCAACTTAAATCTTATATGCCTTAAACAGTCGACAAACCTATATACCATGAACATCCGGCAAATTAATTCACAATATTTATTCAAACTTATTATATTCAATTGTTAAATTGCCGTGAAAGGTAAAATTTACTCGGGCAGCTATTTTTATATCCAGCTGGATTATATCATAATATGCCTTTGTAAATCATACAATTAGAATTAGAATACATTACTAGGGCTCTTTTTCCTCTTTTTGTTTTTATTACCACTTTTCCCTTTTATTACCCCTTTTTTTGGATAGGAATTACATATCAATCAACCACAAACATTATGCTAACTAAAGGTGAAATTTTCCTCTACGGGGATTAATACCAGATTTTGTTAATGCTGAGCACTGTAATACGCAAAGTGTAAAATGTGTAACCAGTACCGTATTATTTTATGGGACAAAAGGTATGCACATTGTTTATATTGATGTTCAGACATACGGAAGCTATGCTATTACAGATAAACTGCATGACATCATTTATTTTTAACAAAGGAAATAGAACGATTATGGAATTAAATTGTAATTTCACCGAGCCATATTCAGTGAATGGTGATATCATTGTTAATAATGAAATCAAATCACGAAATCCATAAGCTCAAATTCAATTCCAAAGTTGAATAATTATGAAAGAATTAAGCGATGAGGAAGAATCTAAAGTAAAAAAAGTAAATTATTTTTATTTATGTTCAGTCGTCTTTAGAATCATTTTAGCCTTCACGCTTGAAAGTAGACGGCATGAGTAAGTCTCCTATTTAGAATACATATCTATGTTATAACAACAGTATTGTTTTGATTAAACATGAAATATATAAAAATTAACAATTTCAAAAGTTTTCAAAATTCAAAGAAATTGCAAAAAATATTTCTTCAGTAATTGAGGACAGTTGGACGAGAAAAAAGTGGCAAATAAAGCATAGAGTGAGGAAAAATAAGGAAATAAGTTCAGATTTTCTATAATAAATCTATGTCAAACATAACTAAAACTACTGACACAAAAAATATAACACATGAATCTTCCATGCAGTTCCGTTTTCATCCAGTAAATAGGAGAATAAACAGGCAAAATTAATGGCAGCTTAGCAAGAATGGCGGACGTAAAGCTAGTTAATGCGAAAAGAAATGAAAAGGATAAACCATGAAGTAAGATAATGAGTTAAAATAATCAGTTTAACTGGACTTCCTTTTCCCCTCTTTCTATTTTCGCATATTAATGTATTGCAGCAAAAATTTTACAGTATTAAATTAAAGGGTCAGAAAAAGATTCCGATTTTGACCAGCATAAAAATATGTAATTTGACAAATTAAAATCAGTACAAATAGAGTTGTACTGCATTAAAATCAATAAGCATTGTATTAAACAAATCCCAGAATAAAAGAAATTGATCAAATCAAATTTATGCTAATATAACACGGTTAGGATTCCTAATTTTCCAAAAAACATTCCGCTGATAAAACCCTCCATGAAAAAACAATATAAAAATCATGACAAAATCAGTGATTGCAGGGTGCTCATTTAACCGTGAAAAATGCTTAAAGTATATGAATAAACCCATGGAAAGTAATTTCAGAGGATCCCTAACAAAATTAATCGAAAAAAAATGAAACTAAAATTGCTTAGATTTTTAAAATATCCTCTCTGAGCTCAGCCAGATGGGACCGTTCGTTTTCCAAACTCTGATAACCATGAAAAATTTGATGTTGGTGTAAAACATACATAACAAGAGTAAAACATTTAGTTAAGAAAAAAAGCTACACAGAGGAGTTCAAATAAAGAAGATAAAGTAATAATAGGTTAGCAAGAATGTGAAAACGAAATTTTAGAGGAGGAGACAGGTGTAATGTTAATGGAGAATACTAAGGAGAGGTAATATGTACACCGATGAGCAATGCGTGCCTTAAAAAACAGATTGAGAAGTAAAAAACAATTTACAACTATGCTGGTCAAAATTTTAGCTCTTTGGACAACCACTGGTATGTTCCATCGGTGCAAACTCCCATTTCTGTCGGCATAAAGGACACAGCGGATAAGCCATTTTTTGTGATTTTGTCCACTTCACTATGCAGTGCATATGGAAGGCATGACGGCATATACCGATGGCCTGTAAACGAAGCTATAACATAAGACCTATTGCAAACTGCAAAAATTTATGAGTATGAACCTTGTATAAACTGGATTAAATGATATCATATAACTTAAAACGTTTGAAGCTAAAATCAAAAATGCAATCTCACGGAAACATTATTTTGTCCAACTAGTTACTAGCGGATGAATACGAAAGCGTAAGTAAAACCATGATAATCAATTTGAATGACCGCTTTATAATTCAGAAAATATACATAACTATGAGATCGTTAAACGAATATGATAGTACATCTTATTAATTTTTTTCTCAAATCAAAGAAAGAATCAAAACCTATGTAAATGACGTAAGGTGGTTTTGCACTATAAAGCGAAGTATTACTGCCTTATAAAAATATGCTATCGCAGCATTAAAAATTCTACCAGAAACTGAAAAATGCTTTAGCAATCATTTTTTGCCTCAAATTATAATTTAAATGATTTTCATTTGGCCTTTAAGTACCGTAATAAAGAGAACTGACAATAGGACACTCGTCACCAGGCGTTTGACACGTAACGCAACAAGAGTCAAACGTTTCGCGACAAATTCCGCACGGGCCCTCACCGATACTCCATCGCCATTTCGCCACCACCTTCAAAAAAGATTTTACAGAAAACATGAAAAAGTTTTTATATAATCACCTATTTTCAAAAGAAAAACGTATGGAAATAAAGAAAACTAACATTCCATTTACGAATGGAAAGTTTGAGACGTGTCTGGGTCGGTAACTTGTAAACCGATGATTTATCCTTAGTTAACAACGATTCATCTTCTTCGGTTTTTAAATCATTATGATGTGGGCTCTGAAAATCTTCTAAACATTCTGTGAATAGAAGTTAACAGGAAATCAATTTCATGCGCTTGAATCCTTAAAACAAATAGTATTTAAAACTCAAAACAAGGCCTATTTTTTACTGAAAATTTCAAGGATTCAAAAGCTGGTAGGTACCGTCTAAGAGGTTCAGAACAAAAATGTCATAATTATGGATCCTTGATAATAGTTTCACCGAATTGAATTTTGAAGGCAAATAGATAAGGAAAATTCTTATCTACTCTACTCCTTTGTTTCTTCATAGAGTGTGAAGTAAACATTGGTATCTCTCCTATTAAGTAGTTCATTTCTGTAATACAACAATATTGCGCAGATAACAAGGACAGACAGATTCTTCTTCGGCACATTGCGCGATCTTGCCTTTGCCAGCATTAGTCATCTCGCCAATCAATAAATATAACCTTTTCCAATTAATAACGTTAGTAGTTGTAGGGAGAAGTAAAAATAATTCCAAGTTTTTTTCATTCTGAATCTTCAAAATGCTCAGCAGATCAGATATCAGAGATAAGGCGAAATAGTTGTGAAGACATATTTAAAAATGTCCTCACAAAAATTAATAGTATCAGTTGGCCGACTGCAACACATCTCCCTTGAATATCAGTTTTCTCACTTTTACGAGCTCATTTCTTTCATACAGCAGAGGGATATATGAACATTGAAATATTTTATATAAACCGATAACATGAAAAAATCTTATTTGCTAACTTCTATTCAATGTAGTATTGCTCTGTTTCTCATCTTAATCGTGTATTTGTTACTATATTCAATTCAGCTTTCGTGAGAAAAAATGAGAAGTAAAAGAGTACCACCAGTATCTTATCAATCATCACCACTGATAATATAGTGACAAGACTTACTTTGCCTTTTTTGTGATTTATTCTCATCAAACACTTCCCACTGACAAACACGAATGTACACACGATATCCTCCACCTTTTTGCAAAACGCTGGAAAATATTAACAACTTCGCTATTTTCTTTTCAAAGAAGACACGTCAAATGTCTATAAAACAGCATAAGATAATGAATCCAATCACAAATGTGACCCCCATTCTCATTACGCAGAAAATAGATAGCAAGTATAGAAAGATTATGCCCAAATTGTGCGTTACGAGGCAATTTTATTGCTCTCTTTCCATAATGCTGTCCCTCCTCCTACTCAAAACTGCCATTTCACCCCGTTACTTCACACTTTCACTTGCATTTTCGTCGGTCATGATGGCATTGTGCACAGTTATGTATCTGCGAGTTAAATTTGTTATGTACTAACTAGCGCGGCTGAAATTTTAGATCAACCAAATGGTACTACACGACATGCTATTGTACTATTTGCTCAACATTAGCTCAGCATTCTATCTTTCGGCAGTTCATAACGCATTATACTTTGTATTAGATTGGCATACTGTTGTATTGCATTTTTGGCATTATTGCTTGACATTTGGTTTTCTGTTGCTCTGCACAATAATCGGAATGCAACGATGGAGTAGGTCATTACCGATCACTCCGTTCATATTACCGATCACTACACAAATCATTATTGTTCTACTTTCAAATCGGATACATTCACAAATGCGCTCGGGTAGCTTATACTTACTTAGGTTTGTTTCTTATAAGTCCACCAAGAGATTCAATTTATTATGAAAGTGAAATCTCGTTCGAAAGATTTTCGAAACTTTACGATCTCTATAATCCAGCCGTACGGAACGTTTCGAAAATTTTAAATGGAATGAAGTTGTTCTTCGGTTATATCTTTCAAACAAATTATACTTTGCAAAACTTTTTCAGCACTGTACATTTTCAGGCTATTCGACTTTTTAACAACACTTACCGTGGGTAAATTCTCCAACTGCCTACTTAGATCCGATAACAATCCCCCCATCAGTTTGCTGGTAAGTTTTTACTTTTGCAGAATGTTGTCACTAACGGTGATGATTACTACCAGTGATATCTGGACAATACTAAAAGTCGTCTAACTTGTCTAACTAAATTGTTTAACTACCACAACTCGATTAGTTTTGCTTAAGTGACTTCAATATAAGAGGAACTTATTAGTGCAATATGTAAAGGAAAGATATGAAGCGATAATCACGAAAATTAAGTTAATCATAACAGAAGATCCGCAGTAATCTCATGAAAAATAAATCTTGATGAAAAATACACAGTTATCTAAACGAATAATTCTAACAGATAATTCAACAATAATTATCAATCCAGTTGACTCCTGCCAATATTACCCAGCTGCATGACATTCGCACTAATCTACGCTCCGAGCATTCGAACCTCTAAGAACCCGAAACTACCAACCAGAATCCCAACAGTGAATCAAAGCACAGACCAAAAAGACCTGACTGCAAACTTCGGGCTACGAATTTAAACAATCTTCGCCATACAGGCACCGCGTACAACTACTTGGACGATCGTTGATATGAAAGTGTGAGGAGATTTTAGGGGTTTGGGTTTTGAGATGCGACGGAGTTTTAAGAGACATGACTGAAAGGTATTATGTTTTCAAAGAGGAGCGAGAATGGCTGATATCCGAATCATTAAAAGAGAAATAGAGAAGGAATGTTAGATCTCGAGAAAGAGGCATGGAAAAAGCTAAAGGCTAAAAAGAAGGAATAGGATGGAAGTGAGACTTTGCATAATAAATCTGAATGTAATATAGGAACAGTAGTCCGTAAGGTACTTTCAGGGTGGTGAAGTTTATCTGCATAGGTTAGATCTATCTGTATTTCAGCCTTGTAAGTGTCAAATGATGCATCCAGCCGACTAATTCATTTTAGTACGGCACCAAAACAAGGCTGATTCCGCAGTATTTTAGAAAATTTTATAGAACCAAATAAATCTATATGGATCCATATTATCAAACCTTTACGAATACATTGTCGATCATGTAAGCGATAGAATCGCAATGCAGCTTCATGCTCTTCATCTTATGATTTATGACACCACACTACCAAACGTTCTTATTTCGGGCTATGATGGAATGATATTATGTTTTCAAGGCTTTTCTCATTTCTGTGGCTCCGTTTGGGCCTTCTAGCGCAAAGCGTAAATCTGAATGACAAAAGAGGAAAATTGATAGAATGCACAGTCTGAAGAGAAGAATGAATACCTGATTTAACACATAGTTTTCCAAATAGTTTAATTTTTCCTCATTCAGTAAAGAAATTGTTAAATTTACAGTCAATAAAGAAATTGTGAAATTTACAGTCAATCAATTGAGAGATACATCCATTGTTCCGAGAGACTCTGAGCTCTAAAGAGATGATAGCCAAGTTAAACCATTTGCTCGAGATTATCTCTAGCTTCATCCCCACACCTTTGAAATGACTTCATTGCGCTTTCCTTCTCATGAAGTCCATAATATCACGAGACAAACACTTACACAGTCATAGATTGAATATATATCGATATCTTTCTCACCTCCACTTAGTAGAATGGTATTCTGACCCCTTTGCTTCCTCGTTTCATTTCCGCACTTCAAAACATTAATGATTTTGTGGATGTGAGAAATTAATTTTTGGCACAGACCTTCCAGAATGACGTCATATACATTGGCTATAAATAGTCCAGAAATTGTCTCAATTATCAAATAAGCATTGTTTTCCAGTTGGTGGTATATCTAGATTGAGACGGTTCTTACTATCAATTAGTAGTACTACAATTCTTAATTTTAATGAATTCAATATTAATAATTTCCGAAAATATGTGATTCGAACTTTGAAGAAAACGCTTTAAACCCACACTAATCAGCTGGAACTGCTAATAGAAAGTTAGAAGCCAAAATTAACATAATGCGAAAATCTTTCGTAAAATTTTCCGTATCATAAGATAAAAGAATAACTTTTCCCTTTCCAGGACTATCACTGCCACAATTCTTCCCATACTTTTTCGGACTATACTTTCTTTGAATTGCATTTGATAGGTCTAATTTTGAGAAATCTTTGTTGAATGAATTTTATTCATCAATCATTCTAGAAATATAGCGCATTTTTTCGATCTTTCCGCTTGCTATCTGACTATACAAACCAATAAAAAAAGCAAATTATCCTACATTCTCTCCTCAGTTCTTTCACTTAAGACACAAAGATCATGCATCATATCATAAGTTATGTTTTTAACGTGATCTCACGTTAAACACTCAAACGTTATTACTACGAC
>CAKAEH010001895.1:0-24027 GCA_916381525.1 Cercopithifilaria johnstoni | reverse complement strand
CAGTAGAATGTATCGAAAATCCTCAGTTCACAGCTATAAATAATTTGAAATGTAGTAATGCAGAAAATGCAATTTGGTAAGCGGCAAAGTAATGGAAGCTTCAGGAGGACCATTTTATATTGAAGGTGAAATATTTGGAGGAGAGAAAAAGAGCGCAAAGATATTATTAATATATAAGGCGGAGCGGGCGGGGGGAGAAGAGAAGAAATTCGGGGAGATTTTAGATGTGATCGGAAGAAGAAGGAAGATTTATTCATCCAGCAAAACCACTCAACAAAATTTATCTTTTCATCTAACTTCTAAACAGCTTTCCAAGAAAAGTATAGTTATTATAAAGTTTTCAAAATATGAGGAAGCTAATTTTATCATATGTTTATTGACTTCTTCCAATTCACTCTTTTAACGGCTGGTTTTTAATATTTTGCTACATTTTACCGCAAATGTCATAGGAAGTTTGCAGTAAAGAAAAACAAGTTAATTTAGTTATGATTGAAAACTTTGAGAATTTCCACTAAGAGATTAGTTATTGAGAAAGTTTTGATATTTATTCTTACCGCTTAGATTAACTTCTAACGAATAAATCAATTCATTTTATTAGTGACAGATACAGAAATTAATTGTAAACAATAACAATAAACAAAGAGAGAAATAGGCATTATAATCCATAACGTTTGAGGCTATCGACGTTTAAGACTGTTCAGATGAATAGTGCAAAACAACACCGGATATTTGTGATATCTCGTTTCTTTTTTTTTTTTTCTGCATTCTTCATTGTCGTAAATTTGCTACGATTAACGCGATCAGATTAGGCTATTTACACTTGGAAAATTAGTAGAAATAGTTAATTGTATGCTCTAAAACTGCTTTACAACATTTTATCCTTGCATTATTTTTACTTTTTAATTCTTATCATTCATTTGATCAGTAAATGATATGCAGTAGCTGATAAATGATATAAATTAAAAATACAGTAGCTGATAAATGATAGAAAATAAAAAAAAAATGAGGAAGATTTTTTTAATGCTCATTGTTACAATTCATAGTTCAAATGTCAAATGTTTGAGTGACAAAATGAAACATATGTTGCAGCAAAATGATTAATTACTTCATGCAGAAAAATCAATAGATTATTATGCATTATAGTGTTTTTATGATCGATTAGTGATTGTCTAATGCATATTGCGCAAAGCGCAAAAGTAATCCATTAGAGTAGTAAGTGGTTACGATCGCTTATCATATCTCAAGATCACAAATCTCAAGATATATAATAATGCACGGAAAACATTTTGTATGTTGCTCATCTATGTTGCTATTATTAATAAAAATACTTGGCCTTATATTTAGGGCCTTGAATTCAAAATTCTATTTGTTTTTATTTAGTACTATTATTATGACTACTAGATTTATCATTATCAATATGATAAAATGTATGCATTTAAGATTATTAAGCGATCAATGAAAATATCGTAGCGACGAGACAATTAAGCTTATTTATTTCAAAATAGAAGAGACATAGTCATTCTTGAGTTAATCGATAAAAGTGATAAGGATAAGATCGTTAACATAAGACAACACTAAACTTAGGAGAAGAACAATAGTTGCTAGTTTCCATTTATGTAATAAAACATTTCTTTTACAGATTGTAATTTCAAGTTAGACATTTTGTTTTTCAGTTGAATATTTTAATTAATTACTGTACTATTATTAGTAACACACTACCTATCCATTTTCATGCAATTAATTTTTGTATTAATTATGGATTGTGATCTTTAGTTAATCTTATCTTGCTTTCTATAAAGTTGTTAAATTAGCAGCTTATTTTATTTAATTCATCGTAAGATTGAAAGAAAGTTGAAAAGGTCAAAAAAGACGGTCAAATAAGTTTTAGTGAGAATAGTTTAGAAAAAGTATGAACAGAAAATATTAGCAAATGATTTTATCAAAAGATCTAATCATATCTCTAGAATTCAAGGTATTAATATTAATAGCAAAATGATCGATGATTGCTTTTCTCAGATTATATTACTGTAAACAATACTTAAATGCTATCACTTCTTACTTTAATCTTTAACTGATATTATTTTATCCATATTATTCAAATACTTTTACTTCAGTTGTTTTCCATAATATGAGCCAAGAATGTCCTTTCTTTAAATATTTCTTTAGTATCATTGGCCAAAAAAAGGTTTCGAGCCAAGAAACTGAATAACAATCTGCAACTGTCATCTAATCATTAAAAAAAAAACATTTCTAACATAAACAATTTATCATTTCTCTAATCTTTAGTCATTATTTAAATTTCGACACATTGTATGCTTCATTACACTTTTACTGTGGTGATAATGGGAATTGCAGAATATTTGCATTTGTTACTTTGTTGAATTTAACCCAAATTTTGTTACATCGAAATAAAGAAAAGAATTCTTTGAAAAGAAAATTTCTCGAAGAGTAGCACAGGTATGATAAAGGTAAGATAAACAATGTTACATTCAAAATTTTTGTTATATTTAATCAAAAAACAAAAAGAACGAATTAATAATTATTCATAGATAAGTATGCAAATCATTCATTGTTTTTATCATTGCGGGAAATATTCGTAAAAATTATTTTCTAATTTTGAGCTCAAATTGTTATATGGTAGTTTGTAGTAATGAATCATTTTTCTTTTGCAGTGACGCATTTTTCTTTTGAAGTTTTGCAGTGACATAGATTAAGCGGTGAGATTAATTGTTGAACTGATACTCAAAATTAGCATTTGATAATTTGAATAGTTTTGAATAGCATCTGATAATTTGAATAGTGTTAAATTAGCATTTGATAATTTGATGATAGTTTTAGATTAGCATTTGATAATTTGATGATAGTTTTAGATTAGCATTAGATAATTTGATAATAGTTTTAGATTAGCATTTGTTAATTATTGAAGATTATTTGATCTCTGATCAGTTATTTTTCTTAATTAACAAGTAATCATTGATTTGGCATTTATCACAAAGAATTGCATATTTAATAAATTTGAATACATTTTTTCCTCATATTTTATACGCCTAAATAATATTTTAACTCAAATATTATCATTCTAATAGACTTAACACTTTTTTTACCGGATTTCAAATCCGGTACACAATTCTCTTTTACTTACCATCCTGATATCTAAATCCTGTTTGCTTCATTTTTTGATATCATTCAGTCTATCTATAATCGATGACAATGCCTTTTTCCTGATTATTTCCAATATTGTTGAAAATTCCAATATTTTTTTTTAAACTAACAATTATGAAAGAATTTGATTTTTCTACTCTCAATAATTTGATCAGCCAATTCCGGTTTTATATTACGGATTTGAATCTATTGGTGCTTTTGTTTTCCTTAACATTCTCGTCCGGAAATATTTTCATCTGAAGAGTTCGAAAATAATGATATTCTGTTGTACATTAGCTGAAAATATTTTTAAGTCTTAAATTTCACATAGAAAGATTTGAAATTTTTGTCAACTTTAATTATATCATTAGAAGGAATGATTTCTCTAAATGCCTCCTTCAATATATACTTATTGACAGACATTAAATTTTCAAATGAATTAACAGTTCGTAAATTCTGCTTCAATTTACAACAAATACAGTCACCTCTTTATTGACATCATTTTTCTCTCTCAAATTTGAATGAATAATATGAATTAATTAAAATTTACAGGTTAAAATTAGGTATTGCATTATTATTATTCTGTATTTTCATGCATACATTTATGTTTAAATATTACTGTAGCATTGCTTATGCGAACGTCTTGTACTTTAAAATAGTACTGTAATATTTGGAAATTTGAAATTATTGAAATTTTACTTTTTGCTATTTCTTTTAGAAACAATTTTTTATTATAGGAAGTTTTTATTGCTAATATTATAATATTTATAATATAACTAATATTATGTGATAGTAATACTTATAAGTAATACTTATAGTAGCAGTAATACTTATAATATTTATAGTAATACTTATAAAAGTAATAGTAATACTTATAGCAATAAGTATTACTATAAGAGTAATACCTATACTCTCATTCTATTCTTATTCGTATTCTCATTATACATTCTCACTATCTAATATTTTATAAATGAATCATTAATTGTTTTATTATTACAAAAAGTAGAAAAAGAAGGTTTAAATTAAATTTGATTAAATTTTAACTTTTTTAAAATTTTATTACAACCAAAAATATCGTTTATTAGCAATATTAGCATTTTATTTATTAGCATATTAGCGTTTATATTAGCATTTTTGCAATAAATTTTTATTTATAAAATATATTCGATCGGTTGTAATTTTTTAGCATTTTTTTTTTGTTTTAAATTTAAATTTGATTAATTATCGTTAATTTCTTTGTTCCATTTATTGATGTTAAATTAGCTTTTAAAGCTGTTGAAATATATCATTCCTTTGGGTATTTTTTCATCAAACAAATTCCCATTTTTTATCTTTTCTTCCATCAAAGATCATTTTCTACTTTTTTTGCAACGAAAAATTTCGTTTTCTTTTCTTCGCTTTTTGTTGAAAACGAAATTTAAGTTTGTTAGAAATTATAAAAGTATTGTTTTTTTTTTTTTAATTACTAAAATTATATTTTAATTATTTTCAATTTATTCATTAATTTTTTCTTAAATTGAAATTTAAATTTCTAATTAGCTTATTTAATTTATAATTAAATTATTAATTTAAAAAATTTATAGGTTAAATTGAAATTTTAAAAAAGAGAAAAAGTAAGTTAAACTAATTTAGAATATCTTATCTTTATATTCTTTTGTTTTTTTTTTTCATTGCTAATTTATTTAGATTTTTTTATTTGGAATATTTTGTTTTAAATTTCTTTTTTAATTCATCCTATTTTGATATCTTAACTAAATTTTAAATTTACTTCAATGTATTATAAAATTTATTCAAATCCAATCATACAATAGCTATTTATTTTCATGCTTTTTATTTATATTTATTTTTATTATGATTTTTATATTTATTTTTATGAGATTAATAATTTTTTTGTGAAATTTATTACTTTCGAGAATTATTGGTAAAGTTTTATATAATATATCAATTAATAAATGATAGAATAATTAATGAAATTAAGTATTAAAATTTGTTTATTTGATCTTATCCTTATCAATAAAGTATCTCAAAGTTTAATTTGTTCATATTTCATTTGATCAAAATATTGTTTAAATTTCAGTTATATAATTTTTTTGATAAATTCCTCCTGATACTTATGCCCTTATTTAATTTATAATTAAATTATTAATTTACAGGTAACGGTAAAAAAAAAAACTCAAAATTGAACAATCGATCAACTTCCAAATATTTTCATTGCTAACCTATAATTCGAAATCTAATACTTCTACTTTATCTATTAACAGCTAATTAATCAAAAACAAAGTTTAATTAATCAATCATCAAATTTTGTTTTGCGATATTATCTAAATTATCTTCAGGAATGAAAATGCGGACGAATTAAATTATTTGAAAAATCAATGAAGACAAAAAGCATTGATAAATGAATTACTATTACATTGCACTTTTGCTAATTATTTCAACCGATGGAATGATCCATCCGGCAACAATAGAAGATTTCCTGGATGATCATCCGGATTCTTACTGGTTAGTTGCGGATGTACTAAATATTGAATGGCGAAAAGGATGTCTAACAACTGCTGGTTGTGCGGAACCACGATTTCAAGTAACCAAAATGAATACTGCTAACAATGAAGCTAATTTAATTAGCTGGCCTATTACGCTCAAATTAGTTGAGGTAAATAGTTAAATAAACAAATCTCATATATCAGCATTTTTTTTAAGATCATCTGAATAGTTCAATATATGATTATAAAGGTCATAAAACATCATAAAGTAACTTATCGCAAAAACAAAACAAATTGTGTGAAGGTGCTGTAAAATAATTAATTAATGATTAGTAAATAATTCTCTACCTTATCAGTAGTTATGAATTTTTCAAACTTGCAATTAATTAGTCCTAAAAGTCTCCTTCTTATAGCATGAACATAATCTTGATTGCTTGTTTATCCGGAAAACCTGTTCATGCTTAATTCCGATTCATTTAATTTCAGGAAAATATAAAATTGGTCATTTTTCATTTTCTCAAACGTTACCATAACATTATCGAATGAGTAACATTTTTAATGTATAATATCTAAAATTTTTCATCAAAATTATTTGGAATCATTTTTATGCAAATAAATAATTGCTGAGTTAAATGTGCGTGTATTTCAAAGGATGTTAAATTCCCGGATTACCTTTAGGTCAAGAATGGCTCCTAAATGAAATTCCACTGATAGCCATAATCATTTTCGATATGCTGAATTGACCTTATTTAATGGGCAAGTGATAACCGTAATCCATCTATTGCGCTCTAATACCACCATTGTTTCACTAAAGATAACCAGTTGAAAGATGAAAATATTGAACGAAAAAAAAGGACACTCTGCTATTATTAATAAACATATGACAAATGTATGACAGCGTGATAAATGATATGATAGCAATAATATGGCAAAGTTAAGCTCAACCTTTCTGATACCATCAAATATTACAATTCACGTAGTTTTTGAATTTCATGCAACAAATCCTTTTCTTGCTAATTAATAAAGTTACTTAATTTTCAACAATACTTCTTTAGTGCCACATAAATATCTCACCAAATTTCAAAGCATTTCAGATTTTTTACAAATGTCTTCGAAATATCGGTTATAATTGGTAAAGCTTTTTAAACTTTATTTATTAATTAAATCACATATAAATTACTCTGTTGCATTTTTACATATTTCACATACATTAATATATGCTTCAGAAAGTTTACATTTATTCCGGAAATTCTGATCCTTTTCTTTTTGCATCTGAAATGAATGCGACATAGTAAAAAAAATGGTGACTTTTAACATTTGTAGAAAAAGAGAAATTTGATACGGATTATTATATTCATTGCTAAACCATCATGATTTGCCGTAAAAACGGATCCGAATTTTCAGATAGTCATTTTAATTAATTTCAGTCGAGGAATTTCATCAAACAAGAAATAATCGTTATTTTCATCACAAAAATTTCTCTTCCATTTTCTTTCTCTATCTCTCTTTCTCTTTTCAAAAATTTTATAAAAAGAAAATTTTTTTGTTTTTTTGCAGGAAACATCACATTCATTCATATCACATTGGATATCACGAAGTGTTAGCGATATTGCGTTGAAATGTGAAGTGATCGGTTTAGATCCTACTTATGGTTTCCCGAGGATATGTGATACCACTCCTTTAAAACATATTTTTGATTTTGATTATGATGAGGTTCTTTGAAAATTACTTATTAAAATGATAAATATTATAAAATTTAAAATTAAAAATTTTATTTTTCAATATTTTTGTCATTGATGAAATTTTTATTAATCTTACATTTTAAATGATATTTAATTTATAGAATGATCATTTCAAACATTCAAAGAAAACGCAATATTCGAATAATGGAAATGGAAATGGAAAACTTGTTATAGAAGTGAAAGGAAAATGTTTCAATGCTTCACTTGCTCTAAAAAAATATGATCGTTGTCCAACTTGTATCGAACATCGTAGTATTGCTGTTGTTGAACAGGTAAGTTATTTCTAATAATTCGTAATTTAATAATTACTAAAATGATAACAATAAAATATTATTTTTCGAACATCGTAATATTGCTGTTGTTGAACAGGTAAGTTATTTCTAATAATTCATAATTTATTAATTACTAAAATGAGAACAATAAAATAATATGTATTTTTCTATTTAATAAAAATTAAATTTTTAATTATTTTGCTTTTTAAAATATTGCAGCTAAAAATATTGAAAATTGTTAAATTAATTAATTTTTTCTGTTAATTATTAATAATATACAATATTAATTTATATAAAATTTCAGTATACTGATCCGGAAACAAGTAATGATTTCTTTCATCGTCTTAATGGTAATAAACAATTTCTATATGCTGTGATAGTCTTATCAGCATTTACGGTTATTTTAACGACCGGATTTGCTTGTTTATTAATTGCTTTCCTACATCAAAAACATCAATTAAACGTATCTACCACATCAAAGCAGCAGTTCCTACATCCGGAACAATCAAACATCACATATCCGTTACATGCATATGAGGATGACGCAAGGTATTATTACTTTTTCAGACAATTTACTTATTTAACTCATTCATATTTTAAAATTATCAATTTTTTCTTCCTGATAATTTCAGATATGATATACCATGGGAGCAAATGCAAATGCCAACAATATATCGACGATCACCATATCGAAGCTTTAGCAGTAAAAATAGTTCCACACCAGTATCATCATCACTCATAGCTCCAATAACAGATGTCATGGCATTAGCTCAATCAGATTGTCGAAAAACTTCACCAAGTTCATCATTCGGTACTGAACTTCATGATAGTGGTTTAGAATCTGTCTAATACATCTTTAGCCATATGATTATTCATATGATTGATATAATTTAAGTGATAGTATCATACGATAAAATATTACTGTAAAATTTCATCCGAAATGAATTATTCCTATTATGATAATAAAATGGCAAAGAAAATTAAATTATAAATTTCAATCTAAAAATTTCATAGAAATAAAAAAAAAGATTTTATTTATTAATTTTTTAATTTAATTATTAATATATTATTTTTCAATGTTAAATTATTGTTTTGAAATATTTGACAATTATTTTGTTAAAATATATTTGTGAAATAATTATTTGCTTTCATATCAAACATTCAATATTAAATATTTGTATCCGTTATATATTATATCCGGTTCATGCAACTTATTTCATTCAGTATTTTGTTCATCTAATTAATTAATTTTAATTAATCACTAATCAACTTTCCAAAAGAAATTCTATTCACTTTTATGCAAATTTTTTTTGTAGTGAAAGTTAGAATATCACTTTATTCAATCATTCCTCTTTTGTTGTTGTTGTTGTTTATAAGTAATATTTACTTTTCATATTGCAATTTATGCAGTGTTTATGATAAGATAGTATAATATGATATGAGTATGATATGATAGTATGATATGATAGTAACAGTTAATCAAATTAAAAAACTTTGATGTGATTAATAATGCTAATTGAAATGATATAGCAAAATGGTATGATAATTGATATGATAATAATACATTATGAGAAATGATAAAGATTTTTTTGAACGAATTAAATTCACATTAAAATTTATAAGCAAATTAAAATTTCTCATTTAAAAAATTTCTTTTTTAAAATACAAAATTCCATTCCTCAAAATTCTTTTATTCAATCGATAGCATTAACAAATATATAAATGAAAATTAGTTAATATTTATTTTGTATTCAATTACAAAGTAATTTGACTATCATAGAAGATTGAGAGCAAAGAGGAAAGAATTGCAATTGTAAATTTGATTTGATAGTATTGATTTTCATTTAAATATAATTATCGATATTTGCTAAACTTTTTTTCATCACAGAAACTCATTAAATAAAATAGATAAACAAAATTATAGTAATAAATTACTATAATAATTATTTGAATCAATTAGATGCTATATCTGAATACAATATAACGAGATATCAAAAATCATTAATTCATTACTATAATTATTATTTGAAAAAATTTATCGAATCAATAATTCATTACTATAATAATTATTTGAATTAAACTAGGTGTTATATTTGAATACAATATAATGAGATATCAAAAATCATTAATTCATTACTATTATTTGAAAGATTTATTCAATCAATAATTCATTACTATAATAATTATTTGAATAACAATCAATTACATTTATTAATATCTTTCACTTTTAATTCAAATTTTAATTAATATCTACTATGTGTAAAATAATTGTGATATGAAAGAAATCATCAATTGAAATAAATAAACAAAAATATTTCATTCTTTTGAACAAATGAAATTTTCTACAATTTACGACGATAAACCATTTGATTAATGGAATCGCTTAAAAATACATTACATCAATCTTCCATTTTATTTTACAATAAGTTTTTTTTTTTTAGTGATAAGCGTAGTAAAGGAAGAGATAAGAATGTATTGATGTTTGATAGAATTTATAGTAAAATTAATTCCTTTCAAATGACCTCACAACGAATATCTAATTTATTTCATAAAATTCACCATCACTTTTTTTTTTTTCATTTTTAATTTTGAAACTTCACCTTTTTAAATTTTGAAACTTTACTTATAATTATATCTTATATACCTTCTCCTTTAATTATACATTTATAATCCAGTTTATTTTACATAACTTTATAAATATCTTCTTAGGCGGAATTAATTTTCATCAAACGGATAATTGTGTATGTATGTATATGTGTATGTGTATTGCAGTTAACTTTAATGTTAAAATTTAACGATTTACGACGATGAATAGATGTGGGAAAGTTTTTCCAATAAATTAAAATTTGATTGAAAATTTTAGTGAAGTGAATGAGTATGAGTGAGTATTAGTTAAAACTAAATGGAAGTGCATTTTCAAAGGAATCAGTTCGATGAGGGAATTTTATAAAAATAAAAGCATCCAACAAATATGATGGTTCCCTTTATCATTTAAATAGATCTGAGTGGGAGGCTAAACTGCTTTATTTGGCACAATTCTTTCTTACGTTTGGGAATTATTTCATTTTAAATCGAATCGTCAAAACATATCAAAATTCAATTATTCCTATATGGTAAATTTATTCTAACTGATAATTTTTATTCAACTGATAACTGATAATTCAATTGACAACTGATATTTTTACTTCAATTTTATTTATATTTATTACAAATTTTTTTCTTTCCAACTACACTTTCATTATTTTATCGATTAATTAATTTGTTTATTTCATTGTTTACTAATTTGTTTTATTTTTTAAAATTAAGCACTTTGATATTTTAATATTAATATTTCTTAATATTATTAATTAAAAAAAATCAAAAATTCCACTAATGTTATTTTAAATAATATTCGTAACAATTTTTGTATTAATTTATTCCTCAACGACAACAACATTTCATTAAGATATTTCTCCGATCTTTGTATTGATTTATTCAAATTTATCGAATAATGATTTATTAATTTTAAGGTACAATATTAATTAATTTATTCAAATTTACCGAATATTACTGATTTGAAATCAAATTACCAAATTATTATTGTACCTTAAAAAAATTGTTTAATCAAAAGTTATTTAAAAAAAGGTAGTTTTGCATTTAATTCAATCTTCTACGACAAATATGTCGTTTAGAGGAATTTATATTTTTGTGTATTCAATTATTCGAGGATTTGATTGTATAGAAAATTACACCTTCAAAATTAATGATCCGTATCATGAAGGTATGAATGATACTAGCAATGATTAAATATACATGTTGTATTATATTATCAGTATGTAAGAAATCAACTTCATTTTCAGATATTTAGAATTTCTCTTTTTTTTGGAGGGTAATTATACCTTTTTTTTTTTTTTGATATCATGGATTAGTTTAACTTTTTGTTAATTTTCATTCATAATAAGTAGAAATATAAAATTAGCATATTTTTATTTCCAAATATTATTCATGTAAATTATGTGCAACATTATGGAAACATACTACAAGTGGCAAATAGCACCAATTTTTCTTCCGCAATTAACAATCCATTCAAATATGTAATGTATCATTTTGCATTATTACAACGGTTTCATCGGTTAATTTTATTTGCTTTCTAAAAATTCAAATTTAAAATTGAATTGAAAATATTTTTGATACTATTTTGTTTGATATTAATTAGCTAATTTTCTATTTCCTACTTAACATATCGTGCTAAATTCATCGATTTAAAAAATCACGCTATCGTTGTAATAATTATAATATGAAATTTTATGTAAAATAAAATCAACTCGAATATTCAATTTTATGAAGCTATAAATTAGTTCAAATGAATAGTATCTAAAAAACATTGAACTCTTTGGTAGTAAAGGCGTATTTCCAACATATTTCAACTGATAATAAAATAATGAAAATGTTAGGCACAAATGATTCCAATTGAAATAAATGATGTTTTAATTGATAACAAAGAAACTAATATTCCATTTTGGTATTACAAATCGGAAATAAAATATTATGTTAAAATTTTGATATCATATGGTTGCACTCAATTGTTCCGTTTTTCATTTATGATGTTTAGATGTTTTCAAATGTAAAAAAAAATTTCAATCCGAAATATTTTAATAAGCTTTGAAATGTGGAAATTTTTCTCAGTGAAAAATTAAACACATTTGAAATTAAAAGTTTTAAATTTATCAAATATTTGAGAAGTCGAAATAATTTCACGTAAAATAATCCATTAAAAAGCTTTCGGTTCATTTCTAAGAAATTTCATATTATTTTAGGTTAGGAAGGAAAAAGAAAAGAATAATTACTGATAATAAGTTTGTTATGATATTGCAATGTTGTGATCGCGAATTATTAATAATAATTTCTTGATATAATTTAATGAAATGTGACCTTTTTCAATAATTTCATCATAAAAATATCGGTCATTTTCATTTAATGCAATTTCAAATTCATTAATTTACGATTATTAAATTGACAATTTTTATTGCATTTGTGAAATAAATGGTGTCAGTATAGCGTGACCATTTTGCATTCAACAAAATATTATTACTATTTTAACAATTATTAGAACTGATTACTTTTACAACAACAACAACAACAACAGCAGCAGCAACAACAACAACAACACAACAACAACAACAACAACAACAACAACAACAACAGCAACGACAACAGCAACAGCAACAACAACAGCAGCAACAACAACAACAGCAGCAACACAACAGCAACAACAACAACAGCAACAACAACGACAGCACAACAACAACACAACAGCAGCAACAACAACAACAAAATTTCTTCATACTGTTACCACCTGGACAAATTCTTCGTTTCGTATTTTCTTTTCACTTTTTATTAAAATAATATTATCGTTAGAGAAAGTATTGAAAAGAAAATTATTTACTGCCAAATAATATTTAAATGAATTCCATTTTATACAAACAGCCGTCGTCGTTTCTTTGTTTTTTTCACTAATTCTACACTTTTCATAAAATATTTTTTTTTCCCTAAACAAAACAATTGCTGGCAATAAAAAGAAATAATATTCAAAATTGATTTCAGCAAATTTCGTTTTTTGATTTCGTTTTTTTTTCAATGAAAAAAATTTCATTCATTGAGCGCAAAATATTTTTAAGCTATTCAAAACATTTTCAGGATTTAATTGATACAAATGGCAGCTTATGTGGTGAAATAAAAGAGGATGTTTATGTTTATCAGTGTATCAGATTGGTTGTTAACAGTGCTATATATTATATTGACCCTACTAGTATCTATTATTCATTCTGGTTGTTATCAGAAGCATTTATGCTGTTTGGGTCATAATTCTAGTTGTATCACAGCAGATGATACAATTGCTAAACTACCTATAAAATTTCATCATCATCATCATCATCAACGGTTAAAGAAGGAACAAAGGAATAAATGGCAAGATCCTATTTTCGATACTAGAAAAATGAAACGAAATGATAAATTGATGTTACGAAATTTGATTCAATTAGATGATCGTATGAAAGTTGAAGCGGTCAATAATCATGGTTAGTTTATTTGCATTTATGAAGCTGGTATTAATTAATTCATTTTTAGTGAAATAATAAAATTCACTTCTCTTATACTATTAAATTAAATTGAAATGAAAATTCCTCAGTGACACAAATTATCTTTACGATAGAATTTTATCACAAAAATGATATGATAAAATGTAAACGATCAAATAAAACGTATAATATAAGACTAAATGTTTTCGTCATACTAATTTCCCAGCCATTCTAACAGATTTTCATTTCTTTAAAACAATAATAAAATATTATTTGAACTAATTGAATTAATGAATTTTTATAATAAACTTATATTTCAGGTAATAATTTACCTCAGGATTATTTAAATAAACCTGAAAAACAATCTCAAACAATAAATCATCAGCCTATATTACCATTTCTTCGTTATGAACTCATTTTCGGTCAACCATTTTATTCAAAAGAACAGCAACCGGAGACAACACAATATCATCAACGTCACAAACTTATACGGTATTTAACCTCTATTGTAATCGTTTAACTGAATATTTCAGTTAACATAATTTCCGACAACCGGAAAAAATATCAGTTAGAAAAAGTGAAGGGAAAGAAAAGAAAGAAATAACTTTGTAGAAAATCAGAAAATCATTTTCCTTCTTTTTTTTTGAAACTTAAACCTTACCGATAATAAATTATAAATTAAACAAATTATGGGTAATTATGAAGGTGAAACAACTTTTTGCACACCTTTCTTTACCTGTCCACTATAACTATCAATGCAATTATCAGTTAGTTCATTTTTACAAATATTTTGTATTTGAAATATTTTAAGAAAGAAAACGAAAAGATAAATAAATGAATGAGAGAGTAAAATGGAAAAGGAAATGATAAAAGAAAACATTTTAGATATTCATTATTAAATCAACATATGCCATTAACAATAAAGAATTCGCGGGGTATCGAATGGTCAAATGATGCAACAAAATTAGCACTTCTGGAAAATACCGTTGTTTCCGATCATTTATGCTATTGTGATGAGAAATGTGTAATATTTCAGGATTGTTGCATCGATTATTCATTTACTTGTCCACGTATGCTTCTTTTTCATTCATTTAAATTAATTTAATTAAATTAATAATTTTTGCACTAAAAATGATATTAATAAATTAATTTAAATTAATTAATAATTTTTTACTATAAAATAATATTAATACAATGAGAAGATTAGAGATTGCAATGATTAATGATCGATTTAAAGTTTCTGCAGATATTATAATCGTTCTGTTTTGCAATTTTAATCATTCATTATAATTCATTTTTGATATGATCGAAATTAATGCTATTATAAAATATTAAAAATATTAGAATTGGATTAATTAGAGTTTTCTAAAATATCCGTAATTATAGCATCTGATTGTATTGTTAGCAAATGGTCAACTTGGTCAAATTGTATTCCGGATCAAGGTAATTGTAAAGCTGGTGTACAAACTCGAAGACGTATCATTGATAGAGAACCGAAGCATGGTGGAATGGAATGTCCATCATTGATCGAAAAAATGAGTTGCTACAAAGAATGTCCACAAAATAGTAAACGAAATTATCAACCAAGTAAGTTTTGATAGACAATATTTGGAAAGTAGGAAAAATACAATTATTAAAAAAATGGATTTTTTTTAAAAGTAATTTAAAATCCTTCTTTAAGCTGTCAAAAAGAAATTGTTATCAGATAGGTTAACTTTACTGATACATTTGATTAAAGTGATAACAGTGATATTCTAAAGACTCTTTTTGATATTAATAAAATAAGTTTTTGATTTTCAATTTTTTGACGGATAATTTTTTCATTTCAAAAATCATTTAACTAATTTAGGAATTACACCTGTAGCACTTATCCTGGATTATTCATACAACAAAACACGAGAGAAATTCAATGCTGACGATATTCAGAAGAATACAATTGATAAGAGAAACAAATTACTTTAGTTAGTTTTCCTTTTTCATTCTGATACAAATTATCATTGTGATAGAATTTTATCACAAAAATGATATGATAAAATGAAAACGATCATTCCTGAAATATTTAATAATAAGCGGTAAATGTTAGACATTGGCGTTTTTGTCTTTTTCATTTATTAAACCTCTGCTTCTATTTAATTTCAATATTTAAAAAAAAGCATTCTAAAATATTTAAATTAAATTATTAAAAAGTATTCAATTAATTCTAGGTTAGAATAGAAAAGGATTGTTGATAACAGTTGAAAAAGCAAAAAAAAAAAGAAGTGAAATATTAATCTTTTGTTTAAACTCATTGAACTTTAACCTATTTTTTTCAATCATTTAGCTATTGTGGAATTTATGAATTGGGTTGGGTAAATTCGAATTGCATTGATAAGAAAATTGCTATCAAACTTTATACGGGCAATAACATCTGTGTGGAATGTCAACCAGAAGCGCAATTGCATAGCAATAATAATACGTTAGTTATTTGTTCTGTTCTGGTAATTCTTGGCTTATTTTATATTTCGATAATATTGTTCGAAAATGGTTAGCTAAAAGGTCCAGGCCAAGATATGCTGAAAGGCTAGCCACTACAAGGTCCAGATCGAGATATGTTCAAAGGCTAGCCACTACAAGGTCCAGGCTGATTATGCTCAAAGATTAACCACTAAAAGGTCTAGGTTGAAATATGCTTAAAGACTAACCATCACAGTTGTGGTAAAAGTCATTGGTATTGAAATTTTGAAGTGAAAGAGACTAACATTGTAAATATTTCCTCAATTACAGATGCACATCTGATGTAAATGATGGAGAAGATGGATTCTGGAAATTAATCGGACCAAAATCATGCAATGGTATCTGGAAACGATTATTCAGAGTGGATAATTGCCGTTGTGAAATAGATTTTTCGAAGCATGATGCATTTTTATTTGTTTAAAATTATCATCATTAACAGTTATAGTTTTATAAAAATTAGTGTGAATGAAATTGAAATATCTGAAAGTTATAGGATTGAATTTATAAATTAAATCATAAAACAAAAATTAGACGCAATTTTTCATGGCTTTCAAGAGAATTTTAATTTGGAGAAAATTTAAATAAGATATCATTATAAGAAATTACTACCTTGAAAGTTTTAACTTCCAAAATTACTACTTTGAAAGTTTTAAGTTTCAAAATAGTAATTTTGCATTTACTACTTTCTGTTGCCTAACATTTTTGCTTTTCACCTCAATCATTACTGCCAGAATTTCAATTCCAATTAATATATAATTAGTTTTAATAAATATATCGCCATATATGCAATGATTCCTTGTATTTCTTCAATGAATATTAAATTTAAATTTTGTAGTAAAATTTAATAATAAAATTTCAACAATATTTTTTTTCAAAATTAATTGTTGTTGAATGATAAGAGAAAATGCAGAAATGAAATGTTTAGTGATATTTTTGTGATTATTTGCATGTCTTCTTGAAAAACATATTACATTTGATTTTTATTATTTTTTGTTAAATAACAGCCTAATATTCATTTTCCTGAAATACTCATAGCTAATGAATGAATGATCTATGGAAACTATGAAAATTGGTTTTTCCGGTTTGCACTATTCTAATAGCGTAGTGAAGAGCAGGTGTAGAAAAACTGAAAATATCAATCGGATAGCATTTGGATTGATTGTTTAACAGAATAAATGTATCAAATATAATGCAGAGATTTTGATTTAAATTGGAATAACTTTGATCTATCTTGTAGCAGGATGACCTTGATTGATTTGACCCCGATTAATACAAGATAATAGAATAAAATAAACAGAAAATGGATGGCTGCGCAAGAAATTCTAAAAGTTTCACCAAAAATAATAACTCTAATTAATGGAAACTTATCACTGCTTTCATTGATTGGAATAAATGATAATGACTTGTTGTCTGTTATAGGTAAATATTAAACTAATTACTATTTTGAATAATTCATTCACATACTAATACAATGTAATAGACACCTCATTAACATCTCTCCGACTCTCTTACTTACATTCATAACCTTTGAACTCAATCATTATTACATCAATATCTATTGTTTTTATAGACTGAATATTGATAGTGATCGTTTGGCGATAAATTTAATTTTCCGAATTAAAATTAAAAATTGCAAAATTCTTATCGATGTGAAACTTTTAATATATGATTGCTTCGTTGTGCATTGATATCCTAAATTGGTTAGTTTAAAATTCAATTATTGCAGTTATTTTTAGCTATTATCAATTTCTCGTTTGATTTATGTTATCGATAAATAGTTGGATGTATTGAAAAATTTTTAATCAATCAATGTTTTTTTTGGCTGTCATTAAATTCGTTTATTAAAATGATCAAATTTATTGATTTATTTTCACTTTATTAGTTTCTTCTTCTGATTATCGAAAAGCTAATCGGATTATTAATTCTAATTTCTTTCGATTATTAGCAATTATAGCATTGCAAAACATATATTCTTAAAAGTTAATAGAAACGCAATAATTGGCTGATGTAAAAATCGGAAGAAATGGAAATAATTGATTACATCCAATTAAATCAATCTTTGCATTCAAACTGATACAAACTACTGATATCTTATCTTTTCTCTAATATCATATCCATTCTTTCTCGTACAACAAAATGAAAAAAATCAGATGATACATGCGATCGGGAAGGTGAATACTTCACGGTGAAATCAACCTATTGCACATACAGGTAGTGATTGACGAATCTGACAGTCTCGAGTTGGAACTCATCAATTGCATGATTTCTGCGCTTAGATAATTAATTTTAGATCTGTTGCATTAACTTTTTATAGTATTGATTATTGAAAAGCATGATACAAACTGTTGATATCTTATCCATTCTCTGTTCTTCCAACAAGATGGAAAATCATCCATTCTTCCAACATGATGGAAAATCCGATGATACTTGCGATTTAATTTATACTTTTTCAACAAATTAATTTTAGATCTGTTGCATTAGCCTTCTATAGTTAGTTTATACATGCTATGACAAATCTTCAAGATATAATCGAGAAATAGCTATCGGGAAATAATGGGTAAAAAGTAAAACGACCCCAGTAATTACCAAGTAATTTAGTTTGACTAAAATCACCTTAAAAAAATTTTCCATCAAATATTTTTGATTGATTTAATAGAAATGAAGGAAGAAATTTTTGAAATAGTCTATATTAAGCGAATTTTGCTTCATTTCATTGAAAACTTCATATAATATCGCATTAAACTATTGCTGACCTTTTACATGACCTTTTACATATTTCAATCATTTACATTAATATTTGCAAAATTGATTTATTGCAATTATCCATAGTCTTTTCAACAATTGGTAATATTCACCCAACACTTTCTGGAATGAAAGGAGTTATTTTTGGGAACGAAAATGACCTTAAAAAAGTTCATTCTATTTCTATAATAAAAATATCTAATCAAATAATGGATAAAAGATAGGTCACTTCCCATATCTGTGAGAGAGAAAATTACTGGGTAAATAAGTAAAAACAAGTAAACAAGTAAATGAGTAAAGAATTAAGATAATCTGCAATAAAAAAACTAATCAAATATCAATTTCAAGTACTTAAGTAATTCGTTCTCGCATATTATCTTTCATATGCTATCAGTAAAATATAAACAATGGAATGTTTATAAGAACACATATCGATAACAATAACACATTTAATTTTCAACAAACAAAATCTCTTTGAAGTATAATTAACTGTTTGAATTAAATTTTGAAACAAAAAAAATCCAATTCAAATTCGAATATTATTTTTATTGTTTCAAATTAATTAAATTAAAATAGTAATTGATTAAAATATTATTTTTATTGTTTCAAATTAATTAAATCAAAATTATTGGTTAAAATATTATTTTTAATGTTTCAAATTAATTAAAGGATATCTTTGATTAGCAAAAAAATTCTCATAAATTTTGATAGATAATAGTATTTATCAAAATAAATAAAAAAGAAAACATTATTATATGATAATTATCAATTATTAATTAATGATATTCTTTTAGATTAATGAATGTTTATTATATGCAAAAATTAGGAAACATATCGCTAAGATAAACATTTCCATCATTAATTTAAAATTCAAATTAATAATAGAAATGTCTTCGTTACTGATAAGTGTTAATGATAGAGATATCTTCGTTACTGATAACTGTTAAAGTTAAAGTTACTGATAATTGTTAACTTAAATTTTTTATATTGTAAAATTAATTTGATAAATTTTTAAACAACGAAAAATGAGGAGGAGAAAGATTATCAATTCAAATAAATGTATACTTTCATTCATTAACAAATATTTTCATTACAATCAATAAAACTTTAAATTTTGCTAATGAATAATAATTATTTGATAAGGTGGTTTATTACTGTATTTGAACTATTACGGTATAACTTCTCTTCTGCTTGCATTTAACAATCGGTTGTAAAAGATTTATTTCTAAAGAAAACTGTAATATGCCAGAACAATTTTTCCCACTGAATATATATGTATACATATAGTTCTGGTGGATAAAATCATTTGACCTCAGTTATTTATATTCCATATACTTTCTCTCTAACATCTGAGAATAATTTTGATAAAAATTTCCTTCATTTCGGCATATCTCCTTTGAAGTTTAATTCTAATGAAAAATTTTTGTGATCGAGGTCGAGAATTAAGAGTTTCGTTTTTGCTCATTCTTGAATCCTCTCTCCTAACAATCTTTTCATTTCTCATTGTTAAGCTTTTGTTTACAATCATTGCCTTAGCATCTGTAAGCAATATGTGGCACAGTTTTGAGTAGTAAAAACTCGATGTCTTCTCTTTCTCTCCCTCTCTCTCTCTCTTCTTATCTCACTTTTTATCAGTAACTCTAACAAATATCATCATCTCAAATTACCCTTACATATCTTCTCCATCAGTTATAATTATTTATATTCGTATCACTACAACTACAGTATGATTTCAATCATCTTTCATTTCATTCTTTTAAATTAATTTTAATTAAGCCGAAATATATATTTCACAATCACTTTGTCTTCCTTTCTTGAACAATTTCATTTTGATTATTTGTTAAATAGATGAGATTGATATGATATGATAATAATATTTTCAACAGATTGTTATCAATAACCAAAATAATTGATACTTATTTATAGATTGAAGTAAATGATAAATTTTATCAAATTAATCGATCATAAATCGAATGATATCCAATTTTTCAATTTATTTCATTCATAACGATACCATATCAAAAAGAAACCCTACCCGTTCTTAGCGATCGCCGTTTCTCTTCTCTAATTTATCTTTACATCCTCAAAAAAATACTAGAAAGATAGATAATAAAGGTAGATCGATTACCTGTAAATTGATACCATTAAATAATTCACACCTTTCCCACTTAACAAAAAACCCATAAAATAGCACTTTTTGTAAGCTATGCATTATTCGGTGAAGTTTGTTTACAAAGAGAAAAAAAACAGCACAAAGAGGCAATTATCTTTGTTTTCTTTTTATGTACCGTTCTGATAGCAAATCTAAAATAAACAAAAGCCATACAATTTAGCAATCTATCGGAGTGATTTAAAAAGGGTAATAAGTCAATCAGATATCATTTCAATCTTATCACTCATTTTCATTCTAACTATTCCATCTCTTTTTTCCTCAAGATAGTTTATCTTTCATTGATTACATCAAATTTCTTTGTTCCACATTTGTTGTTACTGTTGTCATATTTACTGCTCCTGCTGTAGTTCCGGTTACTGGTGGAGTTGATTCAGTACTTTCATTAAACCAACCATTTTCCTCCTCTATAATTCAAACAATAAAATTCTCTCTCGAAATTAATTAAAGTAAAACTAAATGAAATTTTCTAAGATTATAAGTTGTATTTTTGAAAATAACAAAAATTATAACCTGTCTTGATAAAAGTTTGCATTGATGATGTATTATCGCATGAGTAGTAATGCGGTAAGGAAGCCATTCCACCTCTCCACATATTAAATGTTGTTTGCAAATTACCATCACAAAGTTGCATTTCACATCCAAATAATCGACAACCATCACCATTCATCTGATTTAATAAAAGTTTTCGAAATATTTGAAAATGTTTATGTAAATGAATATTTGTGAGAATTTCGAATTGCACAATAAATTTTGAATAAAAAATTTTTTGATATTAATCGAAATAAAAAATGAAGAAATATTGAAAACCTGATCGAGAAAGCGAATATAATCTGTAGCAATACGTAGTGTATGAATTTTACTCATTTTATCAGATGGTAACGATGGAACAATTCGTCGTAAAATAGCAAATGCATCATTTAATTCTTTAGTTCGTTGTCGCTCACGACGATTTGCTGCGACACGTTGTTGTAATGCTTCTTCTGGATTATCACCCTATACATATCAGTTGCATTTCACATCCAAATAATCGACAAATATAAATAAATTAAAAATAAATTTTAATAAATTAAAGTGATCAGATATATACACATTATGTATGTATACATGATAAATGATAATGATAATGATGATAGTGATGATGTTGATAGTGAATAATAATAGTGATAATGATAATGATGGTAGTGATCAGATATCAGTAATAAAACATTTGAGAAGAAAACAAACTGTTAGTAGAATTTTAAAAAATTGCAAAGTAATCTAAAATTAGCATAAAATAAGATATATATAAATATTATATTGCAAAATAAAATTAGCAAAGAATTTAAAAGTAATTAATCCTTCAAAAAATAATTTTACTCAAATCAGAAAATCTTAAAATTTCTTAATTAAATCAATACTTAAATACTTAAAATTTATTTGAATACTTAATTTCTGGAATTTTGAAATTTTCTTCAAAAAATTCCAGAAATTAAGTATTCAAATAAATTTTAAGTATTTAAGTATTGATTTAATTCAAGAAATTTGATTAAAAATATCCATCAAAATTATTAAAAATTCTGTTAGTTTAACTTATCAAACGTAGAAAGTATGATAATTTCTGAAATCAACGTTGAAAGATCCCGTGGTAACTGTTGAAATTACAACACTAATGAATTATTATTACTTTTGCAATTCAGATAATTATCATTAAGAAATTAAGTGTAAATAAATTAATTATATAGAATATAAAAAAGAATAAAAAGTGTAAAAACAATCAACCGTAATCATTCCATCAAAATAACATTGTACTGAATGTTAGAAAAGTATGATATGGAATGATTTTGAAAAGTTTAGCAAATTGCGGAGCGGCATTCTGTGGCGTCTTATCAAAGGAACAATTTATATTATTAGTGAATGGTAGTAATGATAATAATGATTAGTAATAATAATTCTGAATGATAATAATGATTAGTAATGATAATTCGAATGATAGCAATGATTAGTAATGGTAATTTCGAATAATAATAATGATTGGCAATGATAATTTCGAATGATAATAATAATGATTAGTAATGATAATTTCGAATGATAATAATGATTAGTAATGATAATTCTAATGATAATAATGGTCGGTAATGATAATTCGAATGATAATAATGAATAATAATGATAATTTCGAATGATAATAATAATTAGCAATGATAATTTTATTATAAAGATAAAAAGATAAAACAAATTAGTATAAAACTGATAAAAAAATAAAACTGATATGTAGAAAATATTTCTTTTCGACTATTTCAAAAAATCGTTGAATATAAATTGAATTACTCATCTGTAACATAACATTTAATGAGAAAAATTTTCAATGTTAATTTTAAAATATGTTAAAAAAAAAAAAGATGAAAAGAAATACCTTACGCCTATTAGACCGTCTTCTGGTAACCATCTGGAGGGATAAGCGAACGATACCGAGTTGCCCGAAGGATTTATCAAAACTCTCCTACACCCGCCTCCATTATCTTCTCTTTCTTCTTCCATTCTCATTTAGCCAATATTTTCCACATACTTTAAACATTACTATCTTCCATCGAACTTACCATCATTGCAATTCATTTGCTCAATCATTTGTTACAATGATATATGCGCCGATACAGCGGCTAACATATTAATGTTTATTTCGATGTTATTGTTTGTTATCTTCTTAACTCTAACTAATTCACTCATTCTCTCATAGAGTTTTAATTTTTGATTAACATTTTTTTTTTAATTATTATCTAAATGTAATTTTTTCCTATTGTAAGAAAAAGATATTTCAATTTGTATAAGTAAAATGATAAGATAAAAATATAAATAAATATAAAATATATATAAAATATAACTATAAAATATATAAAATACAACTATAAAATATATAAAAATTACTATAAAATATATAAAATATAACTA
>CAKAEH010001894.1:0-24197 GCA_916381525.1 Cercopithifilaria johnstoni | reverse complement strand
CACGAAGTTTTATATTTACTTATGTATCAAAAAACCGTAAAATCATTTATATTTAATTATATATTAATAATATTATTTTATAATGCAATATGTTAATTAATATGTTTTGCGTTAAAACAAATGTCCTAAATATATTTAACGATCATACCTGAAATATAAATGTAAAATTAATATATTCTGATACCGTTTTGTTTCCGAGGAAATATATTAGCAAAAAAAGAGAGAAAAAAAAACGAATTAAAGTACATAATACCTAAATTGGAATTAAATAGCTGTCAAGAATTTTGTTTGTCAGCAATTTCAATATGAGAAGAAATGATTCATTTGTATTACTCAGAATTTTCCTTTTTGATTTCAATATTAAATTTTTGAAATTAAGAAAAAATAAATATCGTAATATTTTTCATTATTTGGAATAACTTATTTTTTCATAATTTCAATCAACGAAAGAAAAGAAAGATAAGTATAGTCGGTGAGAAGTATGTGATCGATATATTGAAAATGGATAAAATGAAATATATATACATATGAGGGGCGAAATAATATCTTTCTGTATCATAATTTTAGGTTTTTAAAAGCAAGCATATCCGCACACATATACATATATGTTCCACTTACACAGACACACATACACACACATACATATATATATACAGGTGTAGAGATTACTTCACATTTTACTTTTTTGGATGAGTTTGGTCCTTGTATAAGGCCTATAATGAAAAGAAGAGTCGGGGAGTAAATAATCAGGGGGGATAGGGATGGAAAGTGGTTGGGATACTTTGAAAGTGAAGAGAAAGATGATGGAATGAGTGCCTTGAATGGATCGAAACCAATAAAAGCAAACATCGATGCCTTAACGTCATCTGTTTCCTTTTCTTGCTTTGCCTATATTTTCATAAATTTTTCCATCCCTTCCCTTTTTCATTCATTGCTTATTTGTTTTTATATCTTATCGCATATAACTTTTTCCAGTCTAAAATTGCTGGAAATTTCACTTCGTAATATATTCTTCCATTTTATCCATTTTATCCATTTTCTCTCTCTCTCTCTCTCTCTCTCTCTTCAACCTTCTTCTCTTTTTCATCTCTCATCTTACGAAGATTTAATCAACCTTTTTCTAATATTGATTCTCTTACTTCTTCTACATTCCGTAAACAATCATCCTTATATCACTTTTTAGATCTTTTTACTCTTGATGATTTCATTAGTTTTATTACTATTATCAACATTGTTATTATCACCATGATCATCGCACGATTATCACTATCAATATTGTTGTTATGATTATTATCGTTATTATTATTATTATTATTATTATGATTATTATTATAATTACTATTATTATTATTTATTATTATTTACTATTATTATTATTATGACTACTACTGTTATTATTATTATTATTATTATTATTATTATTATTATTATTATTATTATTATTATTATTATTATTATGACTACTATTATTATTATTATTATTATTATTATTATTATTATTATTTGTCATTATTATTCGTTTTAGAATACTAGTGTGTTATTGTTAGTAATAATAATTAATGATAATAATAATAATAATAATAATAATAATAATAATAATAATAATCATAATGATAATAATAATCATGGTGATAATAATGACGATAGAAATGATAGTGATAATGATAATAATAATGATAGCATAATAATAGTAAGCAGTGTTAATGATAATAGTGATTTCTAATTTTATCATTATTTCTCATTCTATCATCATAATAAGACGAAAAAAATAATCAAGTAGAATTTTCCAAATATTCCTCTCTCAATTTTTTTAATTTAAAATTAATTCTAAAATTTAGCTGAAAAAAAAGAAAGCTGTAAATTAAACCATCGATAAACAATTTCCAAATTCATTTCTTTTTTCTCCCACCGATACACTAATTAATTAACTTTAATTATAAAATATTTTTTTTTGTTTAATGAAAAAGAAATTACATTTCAAATAAAATTTTAATAGTTTGCATCATCCATATTGATACACCTGTACAACAATTATCATCGCACAATCACTTTTATTCATTTCAATTTAGCTAACTCTAACTGTTTGTATCACTTTGATAATTGAATTTATCTCATTACCAGGTGTATATTCATTGAATTTATCCAAAAAGCCAGGTGTATTATTCATAGGATTAATGTATTATTTAACTCATTTCTTTTATTAATTAATTATTTCTCACTCTTTTCACATTTTTAGAAAAATACACCTTGCAAAATTTACGAATGGAAAAATAAGAGTTCCATTTTTTGAAAAAAATTAAAATTATTAAAATTTTATGAGTAAAGAATATTTTTGCATGAAATAATAATATAAGGAAGTTATTTGTTGTGTTCGTTAAAATTTATTTTTAATTAAACCTTTTTTTTTTAATTAAACATTTTTTTAAAACAATATGAAATGTATTGATTGACACTGTAATATTTACTCATTTTACACCCTAATTTCATTTAATTTCATCTCATATTATAAAAATTATCATTCAAAAAATTAGATCATAATATGTTTATGAAAAATTTTAATTATTTCATACATATATTGTTTTTTTTGTTATATTTTTAATTAGCGTACTAATAAATGCTTATTACATACTACGATGACGTAATGTTTAGAAGAAATTTAATTTATCACATGCATATTGTTACATGTGATAAGTTAATTTTTTAATTACCATATAATTTAATATTTTTAATTATCCTACTAGGTGGTAATTTGCAATATTACACATTTTCTAAATCTAACAAATTTTCGTATTATATATTATTCAAAAAGAAAATAATTAATAAACAAAAGAAATTAGAAGAAATATTTTAGAGAAATATATCGATAATAAATAAAATAATTTATAACGCATTTTGTTTTTTTTTTTTTTCAAATTTGTAGGAAATTGTTGGAGGTTGTAGGAAATTTTCAACAATTTCCCATTTAATGAAATTTCTATTTTATAGCAAAATTTCACTATTAGCATTTTCTTGTTTAATTAAATTTAATTTGTCTAACTCATTTAATTAAATTTAGACTGCTCAAGAATAAATTTTGGTATCATTAATCCGTCAATACTCGTTTTCCTATTTTCAATCTTTTTACTCCACCATTGCTATTTTTGCTAATCTTTTTGAAAATTTATGATTAAATTATTAATCTATTGTTGTTATCATTATTTATTATCATAATTATTTATTATTATTATTATTATTATTATTATTGCTATCTATTATTATTAATATTGCTATTATTATTGTTATTATTATTATTAATTATTATTGTCATTACTTTCATTACTATTGATACTGAAATGTTGCTATTTCTTGCAGACAAAATAATTGGATTCATTTCGTAAATTGTTTATTATATCAATCATGTCAAATGGATGATAAAGGAAAAGAACTTTGTCCACGCTTGATTGACTATTTGGTATATTTCGTTTTTCTTTTTCCGGAAAATCTTATTAAATTTTCTATGTAAATTTAAAGTTCCTTCTCAAACTTTATGCAAAATTTAACAAATATTTCGATATATTCTCGTTTTTCAATATATTAGTTTCGAGAAAAAAAACTTTTCCTTATCACTGATAGCTCAGTGATAATTTTGATTAACAATAACTCATTACTAATTCTTTTTTTCAAACTTTTATCAATAATTATAGATTCATTTAAGTTTTTCGAACAATTTAATAATGAAAATTTTCAGGTAATAGTTGGTCGACGTCGCGGAAAGTATATATCACAGCCTAATATTAGTGATATATCACAATCATCAACATCACAAAGTATTACAACACCTGAATTATTGAGGCGTTATCCAAATAATGATCACAAGGATTTTTATTTGCCAACCGATGTTACTGTATTTTGTCAACCAGAAGGATGTATCACAAAAGGTTTGTTTGTTAAGTTAATCATTTTAAAAAGAAATGTCGAAAATTCAGAAAAAAAATGAATTCATTAAAATTAGATTTTGCACAGAACTTTTGTTCATCCCGATATGAATAATGTTGAAAAAATACAATTCACGAACACATACAAATTTCGTTTCATGAATTTTGCTGTTTGTGTTTTTACGGATATTGTTTTATAGAAATATCACAGTTTTCATGAATTTTATTGGCTAATTATTGTTTACATATTTACGGATACTACGGATACTAATTTATAGAAGTACCACGACATTCACATTCTCATCGTGCAACAACCACTTTTGTGTTCACGTTGACAGAGAAAGATTCAGCAAAAATTCGATATGGCATTTGTTTGAATTTCTTACAAAGTTACGAAAAGAATCGTCCTGTATCGGCAGATGATAAAAACATTTTGGGCAATAATCGTTCTCATAAAAGGTTCATTTAATTATCATTTATGCAAACAAATCTAATAATGGAGAAGAAATGAAAATTGAAATAATTTATAAAACTAATTGGGAATTTGTTTAGTATTAGCTGGCCAAAAAAAAAAAAATACGTATATCTTTTTGGCTTATTTTGAAACATCCGGAAATTATCGCCTTGTCCTATCCGCTGTTACCATTTTGCGTAGGTTTTCAGGTAACATTTTGTGGAAGTCTCGCAGAAATCGATCGTAAAAACGTTATTACAGGTTGGATCAAAGGCTTTCATTAACAAGCTTATGCTTAATAAGCCATCATCCATTTCTTTCCACATTTCGCGAATTGTTATTATTATTGAAGAAATTGATCGATGGTTGTAGCCAAAGACTTAGCAAAGATGGACAATATTCAAAGTAAATCAATTCTCTTATTTTTCATCTAAAATTTTTTATTAAATATCTACCGATTTTTCTCTTTCTAACTTTCTCAAAAATATTTTTATCATTTATGCTTAATATATTGATTTTAGAGATATAATTTGGGCAACACTTACGGGTTGTTGGACGGAACCAATTCCACCCCGCGTAATGCAGGATATTCGAGAATTGGAAACATGGATTCTAATGCTATTAAGTGCACCAGTTGCTGTTCCAGGAAAAACTAAAATACTTTTGGAGGTAAGTGTTTCGTTGAATTTATCCTTTTTTTTTTTGCTTTTGCATATTAAAATATTTATTATTGAAATGGAAAATTTGCATTTAATTTTTAAAATTAAAAATTTATTAGATGTAGTAAATTTAAATTTACAGGAAATTTATCTTATTTCTCTAATTAATTTTATATTATAGATTTGTAATTGATCGATAAATTTACGTGCAATTTTTAAGGTGTTACCAACAAATATTTTGCCAACTTTTGAATTCGCTTTACCGGATCATACACGATTTTCTTTTGTTGATTTTCCACTTCATTTACCTCTTGAACTTCTTGGAATTGATACAGCTATAAAAGTTATGGCTGCTATAATGCTTGAATCAAAGGTATAAAAAAATTATTGCGTTCGAGAAAATTTCAAAAATTTAGAATCAGGAAATAATTAGTTGATAAATTTTTATCAATAATTAATTGATTCATTTAAATTACCAAATTTTCATTTTAATTTAATCTAAAATAATCAAATAATTTAATCTTATTAATTATTTGAATTAATTATTTTCAATATGATTCATTCGAAATCTCTTTTTTTTTATGAGGAAGTTAAATGATAATTTTGATAATAGTTTATTTTACAGGTTGTTTTACAATCACGAAATTACAACGCGGTTAGTATGTGTGTATTAGCACTTGTTGCATTAATGTATCCATTGGAATATATGTTTCCAGTTATACCTTTACTTCCATCTTTTATGCCATCAGCTGAACAAGTATATTTTTCCTGTTGAATTTTTCAAATATTTCTTTTCTCTTTAATTTATATACAAAAATTCATTTCCAACTATATGATTTGTAATTTAAATTTCATACGCAATTTAACTATCAGTATTTTAAAATTATCCATTTTGAATATACAGTAATCATAAAGATTTTAACAACTGTTGTAAATAGAGAAAATGAAAAGATAAGGTATTGTTCGTACTGATTGATGATGATAAATGATAATCATGATAATGGAATTTTGTTGAAATAAAATAAATTAAATTAAAATTTATAATAATGATGTATAAATCAAAATTCGATCTAAACTTTTTATCTTTAATGCAAAAGAAACTTTTAAAATTATTTACAATTGATATAAAATAAATTAATATATCATTGAAATTCTTTAAAATTTTTAAATTAAAATATATGATTGAATGTATCTCTTTATAATTATTAAAATAACAATATATTGATTTTATCAATTTATCATAGTTTAGAAATCATTGTATTGCTTTAAGTACTTATTTATTATTTATTAGAGATGTTTACGTATATATAGTATTTTTAACATTTGTATGATTTATTGGTATATTCATTGGGACGTCGAAAGTGTTGAAATATTCATTGGCATATTTGTGATCTTAATTACTTCCTAATTATTATTATTTTTTTGACGCTTAATTATTTCCAGTATTTAATTTCATATTTTAGTTATTATATGCACCGACACCATTCGTAATAGGAGTACCAGCATCATTTTTTGCTCATAAAGCGATTGATATACCAAATGATGTTATTGTTGTTGATCTTGATATGAATCAATTGTTGATACCAGATGATATTAGTATTCCTGATATGCCGGAACCAGATTGCACTGAATTAAAGGTTATTATTAAAACTGAATTAGATTTCATTTCATTTAAAATGATTATTGATATTTAGTCTTCATAATAATAATAATAATAATAATAATAATAATAATAATGATTTTTAAAAAATATTTTTCAGAATAGTTTACAAAAATCATTGGACAAATTATTGCTAAATATATTAGAAATGGAATCGAGAAATGCTGAAAACGTTGAAACGGATTACACATTAGATAGTGATATTGTTGATATTGATGTTCGTGTTGCCATGGTTTGTTATTCATTCATCATTGCTAATTTAGAAATATTTTTGGTAATTGTTTCATTAATTTCAAATTTGTTTTTATTTTCAGATTCGCTTTTTTAATAGTGCGAATGTATTTGCAAATTTCTGTGAACATACACGTACGCTACGCCTTTATCCACGACCAGTTGTTGCACTTCAAACCGAATCTTTCTTACGTAGCCGTCCACAATTTACACAATTTATCGCGCAACTTTGCAGGTTAGTAGTATAGCATTACATGAATCATCATTATCGATAGTGCATAATAACTTTCTGATCAACTTTTGAAAATCCAATTCAATTTTATGAAATTTACCGAGAAAAGTATTTCACGGCCTTTTTTCCCCTTAAAATTTTAAATTCTCAAAACATTTTCTTTTCAACTCTCCTCTCTTGTCATAAAGTTTGCAAAAAAATTTGATCACTTTACTTTTTGTTTTAAATAATTAATTCAGAACCCAAGCGGTGGAATATTTTGCTGAGTGTTCCTTATGCCCACATAACGAAACATACGTACGAGTACAGGCTGGAACAGATGATCCAAAACAAATTGGCGATAAGGGAAAATGGTTCAACGAATCACTAATGCCTGTCCATTTCACTGTTTGTTACTTTCCGCATTTGTTTTTTATGTTTAGAAAAATTTGACATACATTTGCTTTTGGTTAGTTTCATTAAGAGACATTAGAAAGAAGGGTTTTTTTACGGAACTTGGCTTGAAAATGATTCATGAATATTGAGGTAATACATGGAGAAAAAGGCAGATCTAAATGAGATATACACGAAGACAATGATAGAAGAATAGTTCTAAAAGAAGGATGAAAAAGTTCGAAGTCATTTTTCAGGTATATTCGAACGATTCGATGCTTGTTGATGTATGGAGAGAAGTTGTAGACGAACGGCAAAACAGTATGACAGGTAATACTTTCATTAATTTTAAATTTATTGAAGATATCTCAAAAAATTTATTCATTAAATTAGAAGCATAAATTAACTTTTAGCCGTTAATTATCACTAAATTAATTAATGTAATTATTATTTTTCATCAACCAACAGTGATGAAAAATCACTTTGAGTTATTTTCATTTGCGTAATCAATATGCTTTGTTACAGATTCAAACGGCGATGAAGTAAGCGATACTGAAAATACTGATGGTGAAAGCTTATCCAGTATCGATGATCTTCTATTCGATACGCCTGATCAAGCGGAAACATCTGTCGGTATGATTAAATTCCATCTTTCATCATTCAGTGAACGAGTAAATTTAACCGAAAATCTAATCTAATTAAATTGATGTCATCAGCTTCAGAAAATTTTCAAAAGATACTGTTTGTAATATCTTCTGAAAATACTATATATATACTATATATATCAGAAGATACTATATACGCCATGGACGGTTATGCTATCCAATATTCAATGTTCATTTAATAATTTAGTTTTTTGAGCCATAGATTTTTGTATAGTAAGCATTTTTGTTTGAGCTATTTACTTTTATACCAAAATAAATTCAATCCTTTAATTAAATTCAGGTAGTAATTTGGATATTCTGTCATTTTTTCTTAATTGTATTTAAATTGAAAGTAAGTTTATCTTGGAGAATCATGAAACTGGAAAACTTTTTATTTCATTTTCAGGAGCAGCAAAACCACTTGGAGAGGTAGACGATGTTTATAAGGAGCCATTAACATTAGCTATTCCGAGAAGTGAAAGTGTACAATCAGTTAATAGTTCGACGAGCAGTGGCCGGTAAGTTAAATTTATTTTAAATTTTGTTGTATACTGAATCAATGATGATTATTGGATGTAGCAAATTGTTTATGAAATTATTATGTCTTCTAATGTATATTTTCAGATCTACACCATCTTCATCAATTTCGACATCAGCAATGGATAGTGAGGCTGATTTTGCAAGGCTTGCCGAGAATTTGGCATTGAAATCGGATAGCAAGGTAAATTCTAAAAGTTGTTCGATATAAATGCATTTAAATTTATCATGCACATTTTTGTATTTAATTTAAATTCATTTAATTCATTAAGGGTGACTTCTCATTTAATCCTTCGAATGAATCTACTCCATTAAACGATCGTCAATCATTATCATCACAATTCGCAAGTTCAACCACTACAACAACCAACAAGGCACCACCATTAAAAGTAGCTGGTATTAAGGTTGGTAATTCATTTGGGCAAATATTGATACTTCAAAGTTTGATATCATCCACAGAACACTTGAATCATTTTTGCAGAAATTATATATGTATAAAAATGTATATGTAACATATGCTTACAGGGTTTGGCTCATTTAGCAGATTCAGGTGAAAAAGTTCTTGGACCACAATTCATGAATGCACTTAATGGATACGCGGAGAGAAGCCATGATATGTTAAATCAGGTTCATTATTCCATTCATTCTTTATTATAGAATGATGTGAATCCAAAGAAGTAAATTAGAATATTGAACAGACTAATTTTTATTCCATTTTGCATTTTATACAACTATTGCCGTTAATGAAAAAGGTAGAAGATTATTTCCAATCATTGTAATATTTCTTCGTTTTATTGCAGGTTTTAAATCGTACAACTCCTAAAGCCCAAGCTATACGAGATAAAGCTGTTCGTCCGATTGCTTTGGCTGCAGCAAACCGAGTAGAGCAAAGCCAACATCTTGTAATGACAAGAAGTAGCATGATTGGCAACAGAAATACTAATGCTGCTGCACAGCAAAGGTTCACTTCTATTTTTCATTAATTTTGTATTTGGAAAAACAATTGGTTGGAAAAAATTGATTTAGAATATTGATTGATTGATTTAGAAGGAAAAGTCAATTTTTTTTAATTTGAATGATAGTGCAATTACATAGCGGGATAGAATCCATTTATCAAAGGTTATCAATATCAGCCATCAAACTCTTTCATTTATCCATCCATTAATTAAAGCATTGAAAAAAAAAATCTAATCATTTGGTCCTTACTAGTATGATAGTACCCTCATCGTTTTCTTTGAACTAGAAATTAATGTTTAAGTTAAATGATTTAAACAATTTAAAGGTTATAATGCTTGATAATCGATAAATGATAATTAATAGATAACTATCCTTCATTTGATTTTGATGTTTTGTTTTTGTTTTCCTTCCATTTTGCAAATGTTAATTTAACGAATGATTCAGCAAAAATCAACAAGTTGTTCGTGAAATATGCGATCAAATCCTAGCTGGTCAAGGAGTTGGCGTTTTCACATATCCAAAATTAAAGCGTTTAATGGAAGATGAAAGTTTGAGGCAACTTGTTTGTTCCAAATTAAATCTTGGCCTTGATGTACAACATTTTGAAGACGACTTTATACAAGATGTGGTAAATAAAACTTGCCAAAAAATTTTCCTCTTTTTTGTCTTACTTCTAAATGTTATCAAAGTCGAAAGTTTTTAAAACTTTTACAACATACAATACGATAAGCTAACGTACTGTACTGTAAGTCGAAGAACTATGAATTGTAACTAACATAATTTTATAGGAAATAAATTTTTGTTATATTATTTGAAAAAATTTTCAGCAACTAACTCGAAATCAATATAAGGGATATTTGAAAGCATTGCAAACATGTATTGTTGGTCTGGAGTATTCATATAACTCACCTGGTTCTAATGGCCTTGCCTCATTATTTCACATACTTGAAATAGCTCATTCTCATTATTGGACAAAAGAGACCGAAGTATTATCACCACCAAGTGCATCCGGAAGCTTGGTAAAAGATATCTTCTCTTCAGAGAATTCAAAGATAGCATCAGATTTACTTTGAGACTTTATTATCGAGTCTTTTTTTCTTTCTTATTCCTAAGTGTACCTTGTTGTGTACTTTCGAGAAGTTATTGTTACGCATATGATGATTTATATATCTCGGGCAGTTCTATAATCAACATTTAAATTTGTATGAATTTAAATATAATGTCTTTTTATCTTTAGCTTAATACTCCCTCCTCATCATCATATGATGTACGGCGACAGCAACATGACATTTCGTCACCATCACTTCCACTACCAATTCCGATCGTACCACCGCCATCGCTACCATTATCTGTGAATCAAACTTCTAAACCACCCATTCCACCACGTAATTCTCATGAAACACATGAAATTGTATTACGTAAGTTGTTGCACAAAATTCGATTTTTAAGTTTAGGTTATTTTTCTTAATTGATTGATAATTCAAACTTTGAATGGCTTAGAGTTTCAGAGATTTGAAAAATGATATCTAAAATGGTGTAAACAATTCCCTGATGATTTTTTCTATAATCTACAAAATGATTAATAAATAAATTTCACTATATTTACTTGTTACATTAGAGTTATTTGTTGTTATCATTTTTCAGCTACTGGTCCACCACCACCACTTCCACCACGACCGGTAGTAGTTCGTCAAAGTATATCTGATAATAGGCAGTCAGTGTCGAAACCCAATGTCCAGCCAAAAAATTTGGAAAAAGTAACGAAGGCAAATAATATTTTGTCTGACATCAAAAGTTCCGAATCAAAGTTGGATCGAGATAATAAAACAGAAACAAATTCAACTTCATCTCGACATTCATCATTCAGTTCAACCATTGTAAGCTTGTTTACAAACATAGCTGGTTTTATTACTGCGAAATATTTTTTTGTACTATTTGGAAATATTTGAAGACATTAGGCTTCTAAAGTTTTCATTTTTATTTTTGTTATCTGTTATCAGATTAATTTTTCGATCATAATAAAAGGATAATTATTTCTATATAACTAATTGTAAATTTCAGTCTTTTAATTGGAAGTCAACGGTACATTTATTTCATTCCAACATTGCAGTTAAACTTGAAATTTCCACTGCAAAAAATCGTATAGTTTATCTTTCAGAAATCCTGTCTTCATCTACATCCACCGGATAGTTTGTCAATCGATTCAACAGCTTTATCACGTATTTCATCTGACATAAAATCAATTCGGCATTTCATTTATCAGGACTTGATATGTGATATTTTCATTTAATTATTTTAATTCATCTTACTTTTTCGATCCAATTTCTATTTTAGCTATATTTCGAAAACCATTAAATACCACCCGAATGCTTTACTGTATTACAGAAGAGTTCAACGCTAAGATAGTTTATAAGCATGCTGAAGCATATTTCAGGAAATTTGAAGTAAATTGATAAAGGCAGTTATAATTGTGATCGCCTAGCAGTGAGATCATAGCAGTTGTTCATTATCACATCGTATCAGTGAATTTAATCTATTAAAAAAATAAAAAGAGAAATTTGGTTGATTCCGATATAAATTCGTCCACTATTTCGGTAAATATCATTAATTATATAAATGTTTATTCAGTACCTTCGCCGAATCCGTTATGGCAAAAGATGGATTTTTGGGAAAATGCATTTTTCGACGTGGTGGCACAAGAACGCGATATTATAGGAATGGATCAAGAACCATGTGAAATGATTGATAGATATTGTAGTTTGTCAGAATCTGAAAAGCGTCGTCTAGAATTAGACGAGGATCATCTCTTATCTACATTACTTCATAATTTAACATCTTATATGATTATGTGCGGTGGTGGTCAACGAATTGTCCAACAGGTCATAATTTGTTCTTCTGATATATTTCTACATGTTTTAAATATGGGAAAAAAATGTATCTAATAGAAGAAATTTTGTTTGCTATTTATAAGCAATCAACAAATAAATTACAAACAATCAATTAATTAACAATTAATAATTTCAGGACAAAAACCTTTTTTACTTGTTTATCATTATCTCTTGTTTTTACATTGAATTTTCTTCAAATTTTATGGTCTTTAGATGAAATTAAAAGATGAAATTGAAACGGAACGGTTTAATGCTTCGTATTGTAAGCCTCTTTGTAGGAGGTCAAACGATAACAAGCCATAATTGAAATTCGGTCGTGCTGCCACAATAAAAAATGCGTTGCACTAAACGACCAGATAGTTTTGAGGGTTAATATGATAAATCTTTATATCACCTAAATAATCGTTCAAATTTTTTAAAATATCTATAAATTAAAATTTGGGTTAAATTTCAGAAAATACGACGATTATTAGGTAAAACTCATATTGGTTTGGTTTATTCAAAAACAATCAATCAACTGTTGGATGATCTTCCAAAAACTGTCAGTATTTGAGATTATATGCTTTATTTTTTCTTTACCACTCTGCTTTAGCATCAATTTAATCACTGACAATTTAATTAATGAATGAATTGGAACAAATTTGATAATTAACTTTTCAAATCACTTTGGGAAGTTTTTCGTTTGATCATTTGAATGAATAGTCGTAATCAAAAAATTTGCAACTATTTTTAATTTATCTTATCAAAGTTATATTTCACAATCATAACTGCCGTGGAAGCCTCTAGTTTTAGCAAAGCAATGGGATACCGTTGAAACCGCTCGGAAGTCGTCTTATTCAAAAACAATCGTTTACTGTTCATGAAGGAACTACAGCGCAAGATCCATTGATGTTTGTGGAGGTAAACTAGAGTCAAACTCAAATTTTTTCAGTCTAATTAGATTTAAAATTTACGAGCAAAGTATTGGAATTCTATTCATACATAGTAGTAGCTGATTTTTCTTTCACCTTTATAAAGATACTTAATTTGGTTTTAATTTTGATTTTGGCTTTTTTCCTTTCGAAATTCTTGCATGGAAATAACATATGGTCGTTTGTAGTTCTTCAAATGTTACAGCACTTTTTGAGGTATATGATGATGCAGTGGTGCTTCGAGCAGTAACGGGCGCCATCACGGAACGATGGTGGTATGAACGTGTAGTGAATATAACGTATTCTCCCAAAACACGTGTTTTATGCTTATGGCGGCGACATGAAGGAAAAGTGCATATGCATAAGTTTTACACAAAAAAGGTTATTCTACGTGTTTTACGTGTACGGACGTGCTCTTAGGTTTATGAACCAAAGAAATTCGATTTTGTTTTAGTTGAATGAAAATGTTCGTTCTGGAGCCTTTATTATAAATTGTTTCATTTTTTTTTCAAAATTATAGTGTCGCGAATTATATACCACAATGAAGGAAGCGATGGAACGAGTTGCAATACGAGGGAAAGTTGCATTACCTGGACGAGATTTAGGTGGTGAATTTCCGATTCAGGATATAGAATCAAATCAAGGTGGATTACTACAAGTACGAATAGATGGTATAACGTTGCTTTTCGAAGAGAGACAGGTAATGATGCTGCATTAACATTCCGTTTTTCCGTTTCGAAGTTTTAATACTTTTCGTAAATTATACAATGTATTGAAAAAGTCTATTCCAGTTTTTGAATTGCTTTCAGCATTTCATTGAACTAAGCAATATTAAAAAATGCAATACCTTTGGTGGAAATCTATTTGTTCTTGAAGAATATGGTAAGTCATTTTTTTTTTAAAAAAATATGTCCGATCCTAACTTTTATTTTCTTCTCCTACTTATTTGAATTTGCCTTTTTTGCACAGAATATGCCAAATTTTTAAAGCTGTTTTCTACTTCGCATAGTTATGAAAATAAAATTCAAAATGTTTGAAACTTATGAGTCATATTCGTTTAATTTTAATCTTTCATTGTTACAACATTTGTTTTTTAAGGTTTCTACGCTAAGTGAATTATTATTACTTTGAGTTCTTTTCTTGAAGCAATTTTATTTATGATTTTGGATTTGGAAAGAACCGTCAAGCAGATTAGATTATATAATTCAGATTATTAGAAAACTTTAAACAGAAATATGAAATGAGGTTTTGTTAAAATATATCATTCCTTATCAATCTCATAATACTTCAATATCACCTTGGCTCATCAATTCCATTTCTTTCATTCTATTCCAAAAATGCAACTTTAAAATTTTGAATGAGAAGATAAATATTTGTTGAGCTTTCCAGTTTTTTTGAGTTTTCGCCTAGTCATCTAAAATGAGTGCTTTTTCCTAAAATTTTTATGTATTACTAATTTACCCTTATTGATAATGAATGCTCATTATGAATTGCAGATCGCAAAAAGAATGAATTGATACAGAGGCGTTATTTATCACAAATGGTAAGATTTTGAAATGAAAATTTAAGAATCCACTTATCGAATTTCTTTTAACCAATAATAATTCGTGATGTATTGTTTTTTTCTTTTTAGTTGTATAGAATACTTTTAGTTAGCACATCTATTACATGGTTGATATATTTGTATACTTCGGTGACAACAATTTGTTGTTTTCTGCATATTTGTCAATATTATGATTTCTTTTTTTTTTTTTTTTTTGATTTCATTTGAATTTTAATTTCATTCCTTTCTATCGCTGTTAATTAACGACATCAGTTAAATGTAAAGGATGGATTGAGATGAGTGCATGACTATGATTAGTTTTAAAAAAAACTGGCCGATCTGTGTTTTGAAATATTTGTATTTGGTTATTTGTTAGAATATGTAATTTATATTAGTGAAAAAAGTGGGAAAAAATCGTTTTGAAGTTATTATTATTATTGTTGTTGTTGTTGTTTGCATGAGTGCCGTAGTTGTTAATTGTTGATTTAGGCATCCGATATTGCATGATCATTACATCGTGTATTTTCTGTATATTACACGGAACAACAATTAAATAAGACTGAAATTAATGTGATTGATGCAAATACTGCATTAGAATCAATTTCTTGCATATATGCAATGTATAATGATGGTTTTCCAAACGGTTCAACTGCTTGCTACCGTAATGGCGAACAATTTAACCGAATTTGATTAATTATGAATCCGTGAACATGTGAGCAAAATATATACAAGGAAGTTGGGTTGTTGTTATCAATGTAATAGCTGTATTTATCATACCAATATATTACTCGATATCATTTGAATTTTTAACTTTATGATACTATGCATGTTACATCTAGTAAATTGCATGTTGAATTTACATATATCTAGTTATAATATTTGTGTTATGTAGGAAATTGCATTTACATATATCTAGCTATAATATTTGCGTTATTAATAGATTTAAATTTATTTTAGGCTGATCAGATCTGTTATGCGGTTTTATGTGTTTTCTCGATCGTTGCTACAGGACGTCGAATAAGTGATAAGAGTAAAAGTGGCATGAAATTTCCAAAAAATCAATTATCACCGACACATTTTCCGTTGAAACCGAAACCGTAAATACTACTGGTTAAATGCACTTGTCACATTTTTTATTTTTTTTCTTTGAAATTAAATTAGTATTTGATCATATTTTATTATATGTTTTCTTTCTTTTTCAAATTTAATTAATTAGTATAAATTTTGAATGCCACGGCTATTCTTCCATAGTGTTTTTTTCACTATAATTTGTTGAAATAATTTACATCAATTAAAATTTGAAAATTATTGAAACTCAAAAATGGGTTAGAGAATATAGCATTAAGCCTAATTTTTATTGTTCATAATTAATAATCCGAAGTGTATCAGGCATTAACTAAGATATCACGATGAATATGGTTGTCAATTTACTTCACAAATCATCATTGTTTACGCTGAAAATATATTGAAGAAAAAAGAAACATCTCTAAATAATTTTTACATTAATTCAAATCTTTAAAAATTATTTCGGACATTAGCTTTTTTTCAAATTAATAAGAAGAATACTCTTTTAATGTATTTTTCTTTTTCCCTATTAAATTTATATATTTTGTTAGCGTATCTGTTTCATTCATGATGATTGTTTCCACGTAAAATAAAAGGAAACGTATAATACGTTATAGTTGATTCCGGATACTACATCAAATTACAAATTTAATTTCGAGAAACACACCAAATCATAAATTTGGTTTCGGGGAATACGCCAAATCATAAGTTTGATTTCGGGAAATACACCAAATCATAGGTTTAATTCCGGAAAATACACCAAATCATAAGTTTAATTTCGGGAAATACACCAAATCATAAGTTTGATTTCGGGAAATACACCAAATCATAAGTTTGATTTCGGGAAATACACCAAATCATAGGTTTAATTTCGGGAAATACACCAAATCATGGGTTTAATTTCAGGAAATACGCCAATTCATAAGTTTGATTTCGGGAAATACACCAAATCATAAGTTTGATTTCGGGAAATACACTAAATCGTAAGTTTGATTTCAGGAAATACACCAAATCATAAATTTGATTTCGGGAAATACACCAAATGATAAGTTACGAGAAATATCCTCATTCAAATTTAAAATAATGTACATCTTTTTTCGCCTTATGCATCAATAATAGCAATTGATTTTTCGTTGATTGCATAATCATTGTTTAGAAATTCGGATGTAATCCTGAAATTTCTTTGATTTATGACTCTGACGAGCATTCTGATGAATTGTTTTGTGTTGAAGGAGCAAGTATGGTAGCAGATTTTTGATTGAATTATCCAAAAAGCTTCATTCAGAAAGCTTAATCTAATTTGAAATTTGCTGTATTTGAATCTTAAAATCAAAATTCATGTAAAAAATCTTTCTATAGAAAATGAAAAAAAAATTAAGGCATATTGTGATAGCACTTTGATCGATGATACTTTGTATGATACCAACAATAATATTTTTTTAGCGAATCTATTTCATTCATTTTATCTGTCAGAGATCTGAAAATTGGCAAGTTTTCATAAATTGAAAGCCTAAAAGATAAATTTGAAAGATACATTTTAAAGCCTTAAACCTTTTAATTTATGCACGTGTAAAATTTAATAACAAAGTTGTAAAAATTCAAAAGAAAATAAACCTGATACGATATTTGCTAAACATACGTTCATCACGTTTAGCCATATAAACAACCAACGAAAATAATGCAACAAATTCATTGCCCAAAAATGAAATCTGAAAAAGAAATCCTCCATTTTATATTCTTTTAAATTATTGATATTCAAAAAATTTAATTTATGAATGTTACTTGAAGCATAATAAAGGAATATCCGTATGAATAATGAAAGAGTGGATCATCTATTTTGGAGGCAGCATAAATTTTATTGCCAACTTCTTTTGATACAGCAGCCATATATGCAATTATGCATGCAAAATTTGCCATTCCTAAAAACCTCGTTTTTCAAAAAAACTGAACTTGCTTTTAAAAATTTGAAAAAAGTTTTTAAAAACTTTGAAACTTTTTTTTTTGAAATTTTCCAAAAAATTATTTACAAATAATTATTATCATTTGATTAGGTATTTTACGTATACATAAATATTTTATCGAAATTAAATATAAATCTAAAATTATTGTTGCCTGAAAAAATATGTAATACGGAACAACACATAAGAGAATGATAAGGCCATTCTTGAAAATAACATATTATAGCATTAATTAAACCACAAATAATTAATACAGCACCGGAAATCATAAAGATGAATGAACGATGCACTGCAACTGAAATTAAATAATTCTTTTATATGGAAAGTTGAAAAATAAAGTGGAAAAAAAAACAAAAAGATTGATCATGCTTAATTAACTTCTGTTTTAACTTTCATTTAAACTTGCTTAAATCTAAATTTAAAATTTTTTATTTGGGTAAGCTTTAATTTTAACTCCAGTTTTATGGCAAATTTGATCAATTCATCGAGAATTAATATCCTTAATAATAAAACAAACAACTTACATTCAACAGCAGTTGTAACATCGTATGGCTCATCTGTTGTAAAATAATTAATTTTTGTACAATGAAAATCGGTTGCAGCTAAATATTTTAAAATTTTAAATTTAAATTTTAACTTAATTACACATATTTAAATAATGTAAATTTCAATGACAGCAAAAGATAACATATTTAAAAATAGTAATGATTCATAGTTTGCAAATAAATTGATTCTCAATATTATTTGTTTAATTAGTCAAATAATTAAGGTATAGCTTAATTGAAAAATGAATATCACAAACGATCAAGCCAACAAAACAGCCATGGACCAAGCGTTGCATTTTTGTAATAAACAGTTTGATCTAAAATATCTTCGTTGCCACTTGTAATAGTATCATTTGGATGTACGTAATACTTTAAAATTTCCGTTGTATATAACCAATTATTTGTACATGTACCTTTAAATATATTTTTTTTAATTTAATCAAATAAATTATAAATCGATTCAAAATTCAATCAAATAAGATATGATAGATTTCCCTAATTATTTTATTTTTTATTTCAATCTTCTCATAATTATAATTAAAAGAGACAAAGAATGCAAACACCTTAGGAAGTTATTAATACAATACACCTTGGGAAGTTATTAATACAATATAAAAGAGACAAAAGAATGCAAACACCTTAGGAACTTATTAATACAATATTTTAATCGATTTTAATGTAAATATTTAAATAAAAAATTAAAAAGTTTGTAAAAAATTTATAAGTTTTGTTAAAACTTTTCTTTTAAATTATTAATCACTATAATTAAACGAAACAAAAGAATGAAAACATCTGAGGAACTTATTAATACAATATTCTATTCGATTTTAATGTAAATATTTAAATAAAAAATTAAAAAGTTTTTGTAAAAAATTGATAAGTTATGCCAAAATTTTTTCCTTCAAATTATCAATCACTTACTTGTAATACAAAAGATACAGGTAATAATCGAACTGCAGCAGACAATTTTGATTAAAAATCGTTGATTAATATGGGAAATTTTAATAAATTGATTATGCCATACAGGTGCAATCATCTTATCTTACTATTTCTTCTATTCAAATAAATTTTCAACTGAAATAATTTCTATTTTGAAAAAAACCCATTTTCAAACCTTAATTAAAAATATTTTCAATTTATCAAAATGCAAATTGTAAATAACAACAAAATGATTTTTTATATTAAACCTTAGCATAAAGAAATATTTAAAAAAAAAAGTTCAATCATCATTTTAACAAGTAGTATTTATTTCGAAATGATAACGAATGAAATTTGTCAACATGAATTATTTGAAATAACAAAATAAAGATTTGAAATGAAATTCGTCAAAAATCAAAATAATTCAAATAATATGAATAAATGATGTCTCTAATTCAACGTTGATGCCAGCCATCAATGTTGTTAGCCTTTAAAAAAAAAAAAGGAAAGTAGTTGTAAAAGTTTTTCGCCGAAAATGTTAATGTAAATAAAGAAGAAATCATGACATCTGTAACGAAGCAATTTGTCAGCACTTTTAAGGATTACTCTTTCTTTTCTTTTTTTTCCTTCATTCTATTCTCTGCAATAATTTTGATAATCAATTTGACAAATTAGGTTTAAAGTTTTTTGCCTTTTCAATTTTTGAAATGAATTGCGAAATTTGCAGAAAAACGGCGAAGAAATTATCGGTTAATACAAATGACTACATTTGCACATATCGATAATATTAACAATCGATAACAGTTAATCATTTTCTGCAATAATTGTAATAATTAATTTGACAAATTAGGCTTAAATTTTTGCCTCTTCAATTTTTTGGAATGAATTACTAAATTTGCAGAAAACGAAGGCGAAATCATGTCGTACAACTACATTTACACATATCGATAATATTAACATCGATGACAATTAACCATTCTCTGCAATAATTGTGATAATCAATTTGTCAAATTTGGTTTAAATTTTTTGCCTATTCAATTTTTGAAATGAATTGCTAAATTTGCTGAAAAACGGCGGAGAAATTATCGGTTAATACAAACAGCTACATTTACACATATCGCATCACTTAAAATAATATTTTCAAATATTTAATAAATTATAAAATCAATTACTGAATGTAAAAGTAAATTAAAAGAATACCATAATCTAATTATAATAAAAATATCAATTAGTAATAATATGCATTTGAAATTAGATTGAACAAAATTTTGATCAAAACGTATATCATTTAAAATTTTCTTCTTTTTATAGCAACGATAAAAATTTCTTTTTACTATACAGCTGCATTTTCTAAAACAAATCATTTCAACACTAATTACTTTATTTAATTTGTAATAAATGATTTTTGCCTTCTGCAAATATCCAAAGGTTGTCTGAATGAAACAATATCGGATATGCATTTTATAGATAATCATTGGTGATAATCATTATCATCATTCCTAGAGCTATTTATCTTAAAGAAAAAAGAGCAAAAAAAAAGTGGAAAAAATGCAGTAGAAATATAATACGATAATAAATTATGAGAAAAATTTAAAAGAAAACACAATGGTCATTCGATTGTCCAATTGGTCATCATTCTTGTAGCAAACAGATAAATGTCTCCCTCATCGTATCATATACTATTTGATAGTTTTTAAATGTAACAATAAAAATGAACGATTGTAATATAATTGAAATTTAAAATTCTAATTTGTCTTCTTAGCCTATTTTTCAACTACAATTTTAATGATTAATTACACAACTGATTCGATCAACAAGTGATAATCAATTGCTTTTCAGTGTTGAAAAAATATATATCGATTTTTTATATTCTTTTATCAATTGCTTCAATTTCGATTATTCATTTTATGTATTTATGATATAATACGTAGTCATTTCTGATATTTATCTCATATGCATATTAGTAATAGCAAAATTTTCATTGTCCCACATAAATCATTTTTCTCCAATCAAATTGAAGCTTATCATATTGTTTATTTCAATGATTGATAAAGTGTGATGAAAAGTCTAGTATTTACACAATCTATCATCTCTCTTTTCTCTCATTATCATTTATATCAAGAAGTTTTACAATTACTATTATCATTAACATTTCTATCGAATTATATATATATTAGATTCATATATATATATTAGATTCATAGTTATATTTAATTAATTTATTTGCTGATGAAGCTTTTAATAGAAGTGCATTCAGATGTTCAATCTATTTCATTCCAATTTCATTTTATTTCATTCATTCAAATTCATTCACTCAATCTTTTCCTTCTTTTTCTTACCTATCTTCTTCTTATCCTCTCCTCATTTCTTCATCTGATCAAGTAAAATTCTCTTCCATTTTCTCTCTCCTCTCTTTTCCCTTTCTCTAAATATTATTTTCCATTACAAAGTATTCTATGAGTGCATTTACGAAACTCATTAATTTCTTTTTCCTTTTCCATAATTTATTCAGCTTTTCTCCTAGATTCAACGACTCGATTCATTCTTGGATATCTCGGATATCCTCGTCCATCCATATCTAATTTGCTAAATCATTGTTGTAGTAGTAGTAGTAGTAGTAGTAGTAGTAGTAGTAGTAGTAGTAGTAGTAGTAGTAGTAGTAGTAGTAGTAGTAGTAGTAGTAGTAGTAGTAGTAGTAGTAGTAGTAGTAGTAGTAGTAATAACAGTAAGTAATAGTAATATCCATAATAGTAAGTAGTAGTAATATCCATTTGTTCCTCTATCCATCTGTCAACAACAATATCGATAATAGCTAAAATCACTTTATTTGATGATATTTTATCATTATTTCACTTAAATAATATTATTTTCTTTTTCTTGCTTCCTTTTACTTTATCATTTTCTTCTTAACTTATCAATTCCTCTTTTTAGAATTACTTCTTTAGAATATTTTGAAGAAAATTAAATTTGATAATATTTTATTCCTTAAAAATGAAATCTTTAATTAACTATAATATTTTCGAAGCTAAGCATAATTTTAATTATTTCAAATGAAATAACTTATTAAATTATAGGTAAATTGCAATCGGTACAGATTTATTCGAATGCTATAAACAAATGAATGAATTAAAAATAAAAAGAAAAAAATTAGTAGCAATAGATTACAAATCGTTTAAAGCTATAATTATAATTAATGAAGTTCTAAGAATGGTTAATAGTGTCGCATTATTTACACCTCATATCATACATACACTTCAGTTCATTTTCTTTCATTTCAATACTACTAATAAATTACTTTCTGATTTTTGATTAAATGATTTCCTAACTAACCCAATCTAAATTATTTCTAATAAATAATGCTAAACTTTTAATTTCAAACTTACCTGTGAAAATAGTTTTCTAGAATTAAGAAAAGCAAAATATGCTTAATATTTTAAAAATTTTTTGAAATTTTCTGCTTTACAAATATCAAATTAAGATGCTTAATTAATTATTAAATTAAGATATTAAATATTAAATTAAGTTATTTAATTACAGGCAATTAATTAATTATAAATTTGATTTAAAAATTTTCAAATTATTCAAATTCTTTTTCATAATTCGAATCAAAAATATTCAATTATATTTGAAATATTACAAATTAAAATGAGAATTTTAAATGATATTGTTAAATATAAGCGTATTGTTTGCATTGTTAACTATTCAATATCGTTAACTATGCTTTCTAATAGTAATAAAATTTTGAAAATTCTAAAAATCATCAATTATGTTTTATAAACAATAAATATAACTTTGTTTGAGCATTAATTAATGATCATAATTATTCGCGAGAATTAACGATTGAATGATAGTGAATAAAAGATTGATAACATGTATTAAAATGATTGAAAGATTATATTGAAAACAGCATATCAAAATTTATTTCATTTAATTTTAATTAATTTATTTGTTTCTATAATTACTAATTTTTAGTAAATTTTTGGTTTAAATAGTAAATTTCAAAAAATTAAAAAATTATGAAATAATTTTTGCAATTAAATTAAACATACCTTTTCATTAACTTTTTTTTAAAATTTACTCGTTTGAAATGAAACAAATTCTTACACCTTATCTTCCATTTTATCAATCAATTGATTATATTTTTACTTGAAGAAAAGAACTTAGTGATAGAAGTACAATTGACTAAAATATTTGATTAGCCTAATCTATCCATTTAAACATAAAAATTCTGACAGCAAACATTATAATATCGTATCACGAGATATTACTCAGCCTAACACTTACCAATACTAACTTATTTAAACTATTTTATTTTTAGTTTAAATTTTTAGTAAATTAATTTATATAATTAATTAGTTGTATATTCCACCAAATACTTACCAATACTAACTAATTTATTCAAACTATTTTATTTCCAATTCAAATTTTTAATAAATTAACTTGTGTAACTAACTAATTGCATATTCCACCTAATACTTACCAGCACTAACTAACTTATTTAAACTATTTTATTTCCAATTCAAATTTTTACATCAACTTGTATAATTAAGTATATTCATTCAAACTATATTTTCTTTACTACCGAAAGCTTTTTTTATTCTTTTAATATTTTCTGCAAGATTTTTGTGTGTGCAAACAATACAAACAATATTTTTAATATTGAAACAATTATTGGAATGAGAAGTAGGATAAAATAAGCTTTGATTATC
>CAKAEH010001893.1:0-24211 GCA_916381525.1 Cercopithifilaria johnstoni | reverse complement strand
ATAACATAAAAATTTTCACTGTGTAGTACATAGAAATGTAAATTATTTTTTACCTATTTTCAAATTGAAAGTAAAGCCAATAATTTTATAATATCAAAATTTTATTTATTAATTGCCAGCAATTATAAAATAATTAAGGCAGTTCTTTTCATTCTGAAAAATATTCAGAATAATTAAAAAGGAAAAGAGAAACAAGTAATTAACTTAATTTAATTATTATGACATGTAAAAGTTTTCTAACAATTATATTATTACAGTTTGCAATCTTAATTATCTAAAAGTTCTCCTTTTTTAAATTAAAATTTAATTAATTATTGAAAAAATACTATGAACTACGAAGTGGTATACGAAGTCTGAAAACAAAATGAGACAAAGAGCAATTTAAATCTCATAGATCTTATAGTTTTTATCATATCACTAATCAATACTTTTTACAGTAATTGATATATTTAAAAATTTTGACAAATTGATTATTCAAATTTGTCATTCCATATTGCATACAATATTAATATACTTTGTGTACAATCTTATCATAATAAATTAATAATAAACAATAATAATAATAAATAATATATGTATAATATATAATAATAATGATAAAGATAACAATAGTAATAATAATGATAATAATTAGTAATAATGACATAAATTAATGATAGTAGTAATAATATTAATTAATAATCGTATTAATAACATTAATTAATAAATAATAACAAATAATAAATAGTAGTAATTAATAATAAATAATAATGATAATAGTCATAATAATGATAATAATAATAAAAGATGAAGAAAAAAAGGAAAAATAAATGTAATATTTTGCCAGTAATTTATTAATACTATACTATTCTAATTAGAATTCAAACTTTATCTTATTAATAATAATTATTGGAATTTTTATAAATTATTTATTTAAATTATTGTTAAAATTACAAATTAATCAATGCTTCGGATTGTATTAATTAGCCTTGTCATTGATTGTAACATTGCATCCAAATATTTCACAAATATGAATCATTACGATGAAGTGACCGAAAATAACTCTTTGCCTCACTATATTAAGTCTAATAAGACTAAATGATAAGTTATCTGATTATTTTTAGCATTATCAAAATCAAAGAAAGAACTCAACAAAGTTATAGAAACAATAAGATACTATCAAATGATATCGATTTAATACATTGACTGTTAAACGGAACAAATAGTTGGTGCTGTTTTTTTTCCGTAAAACTGATTATTTCTGATATATAGTAGCTATATAATTTTACCGGAAAATATAATTGTATTAAGTAGACTGAAAAAATGAAATAATCCTACTAATATTACAAAATGAAATAAATTTACATACCTTAAATTTGCAATTTTCAGAAATTCCGCGGTACCCTACTTCGAGTGCACGCTGCAATACACTTTCCGGTTTTAATACAATTACGATCCGAACCGGTCTTGGAAATGAGCTCTGCAATGCAAACAGTGTATGAGAGAAATTGCTACATACATAAATTAACTCTACTTTTCCCGTACATTTTTGTCTCCTGAAATACATTCAAATCAAATATTTCAATTTTTTTCTTTTCAATCGATCGATTTATTCATTAATTAATTAATTAATTTTAAATATGTTGAAAAGGAAAAAGATGAAATGCACATTTTTGCTTTTCTTTAAAAAAAAACAAAGGTATTATTTCAATTTAACGCATAAAAATTAAGGTAATGATATATTAATTAATAAGTAATTGAATATAATTTATAATTTCAAATTCAATATATTCAATATATTCAATGTTCAAATTCAATATATGTTCAAATTCAACGAATAAATATATATGTTTAATTAAATCTGATAAAAATTATTTGAATAAGTTTGATACAATTATTATTTCTCTATATTTTAATAACTCCTTTTTTTCCATTTTGTTTTGAATGAACAATACCTATGAAAAGATATTTCTATACTACAAAATAAAAACAGTATGAAAATAATATTTTATAAGAAACTAATACTTAGAAAGAAATAACTTTCACGATATTATAATTATCCATTCCATAGTTTTGATTTGAAAGTATAAAATAATACAATTTTGTCAATATGAAAAATATAAAAGAAAAAGAAATGGGAAAATGCTGAAATTTTATTGATTGAAAAAATTTTTCTACAACAAAAATTTCTTAATGTTAAATAAAATTTTGAGCTGAATAGAAGAGAAAGGAAGAATTGTTTGATTTCTAAAACAAATCATTTCAAAAATTATCAAAAATGATTAGCATCCTTTTTTTCTTTCCTATTTGTTGTCTTTCCTACTGATAACAACGATCGGATATGATAATATCAAAAACGGAACAAACAGTAAGAAATGATATTAAATTGATTTTTAGGAATGAAAAAATATGAGTGATGCTGTAAAAGTAAAATAAGATATGATAAGAAAAGTATAATGTTATAATGAAAATATTAATTTTTGATTTAATTAAATGCTTTTGCAAACTTCCATTTTCGCAATTTCAAAATAAATGCAAATTTTCCAATTCAATTTATTTTGTTTTAATAATTTTTTGTTATAATTTTTTTTTTCTTAATATAATTAATATAATTTAATATGATTTTTTTGTTTTAATTTTTTGTTTTAATCAATTTTTTTTTCAACCCTTATAATAATATCGTACTTGATTGTATAACTTTTTTAACTATTCGTATATCTAACTCAATTTTTTTAATAGTTTATAATAGTAAACCTATTGTAGTTTTTCATTAGAAATTTTTTCGTCGATATGTTGCAAATAAACAAATTCGAAAGAAAGATTTTTTCAAGGTATGATTATTTGTATTTTAATTGAGTTTTCACTCTAAAAAGAAAAAGATGAATTGAATAATGGAAAATATTTGAATTGAAATGAATTGAAATGAAATGAAATGAAATGAAATTGAAATTGAAATGAATTAATCATTATCATACCACACCCCTTGTTGCTTTCGTAATTTAGGGTAAACGTCGCAAAAAAAAAAACATGATTGATTGATAACAAAAAGGAATTAATTTATCATTTAATCAAAAATTATCGAATGGTATGATAATATAGCAAAAAAGCGAAATCTTTAAATATAAAAGTTAGAAATTAACTTTAAACAATAATTACCATTAATTGTTTGTTATGAATGTTATCATTACTGTAACGATATTTAACGAAGTACTTAAATTGAAATTTTTAACAAATGACAATAATAATGATAGTAATGATAACAATAATAACAAAAAATTAATGGTGATTAATAATAATAATAATTTATAGTAACAATATTAATTAATAATAACCAATAATAATAATAACGATGATAATAACAGTGATGATATTCATATAAATTATGGTGAATTAAAATTTTCTTTCTCTCCCTCTCTCTCTCTACCTTTCAAACTGGAATAATTTTAACTTTTATCAACTAATGCATCAATGTAATTTTTTCCTTTTCAAACTATCATTTTCCTAAATTAAACATTCTTTTTGTTTTCTTTGTTAAAATGTTTCAGTTCATTTCAGGCTTTAAACCGGACAAAAAGTTATACCAATGATATACTGGCATATACCGGATATACTGAAATATATACCGGTTAATTTGTATTATTTTTATATTTAAAGCAAACTATTAATTTCCAATAACAGAAAAAATAATTTTTTTCATTAAAATTTTTATCTTCTTTTAACAAATAAATTTATTAATTATTCATACACTTCAAATTTATTGATTTCTTCAACTATCTTTTTTTTTGCTTTACAAGAAAAAACGACATGAAAAGATATAAATGTCACGAATTTGCAGAAATTTCCGCATTGTTGAAAATTTTCAACCGTAAGCTAAATTTGAAAATTATTTTATTAAATTAATTAACTGCTACCTATTTTAGTTTTCTCTTATTATATATATTTTTGATTCTTTTTATTTTCATAATCATTTCAATTGATTCAATTGCTTAATATTTTGATATAAGCCAAACTGGAAAATTCGAATTACTAAAATTCAAATGATCCACGAGTTATCTGTAGCAAATCAAATTATCGAAAAATTTTCTTAATATTTCAATTAATAAACATTACATTGGTAATCAGATTGACTGGTCACTTATTTGGTCATTCGGTTAACGCCATCAATCGTTCATTTCAATCATTCATCAATCGGTGAATTATTTTTGCAGAAAATTTATTTAATATTTACAGGCAAAATTAATTTAGTACAAAACTTTCTACTCAATGGAATTCATTCAAATATTTGACGAAATGAAAAAACAGGCAGAAAGAGCAGGAAGTATGTAAAAGCAATGAAGTTGTAAAAGTCGAAAATTTCAATTAAACTGCTTCATTGAACGTCAGTTAATTAAAGGAAGGTAACAACCGATCGTATAATTCAATGATTTCGTTTTCATTTCAAAAAATTGCAAATTATCAACCAAAACTTTTAATGATTAATAAGAATTAGTTTAGAATTCAATCGTTAAAAAAAAGGAAAGAAATAGAAAATGATACGATCACAATTCATTTTAATGCCTGTCAATAAACTGCACAATTAATTTCTGATCAATAAGTAAATCTAAACTTTTTATTGCTTAAGTGATACCTTAATTAATTAATTGAAATGTTTATAAGAAGGAGCAAAAAAAATGAAATTAATTTTTAGAAAGTTCCAAATTTTTTAATTCATTAATTTCATCACATTCTAAAAAAGCAGATTTTGATTTTGATTTACGCACGAAATTACAACTAATTAATAATTCAAAAATTATTCATTGATTGAAAAGAAGAATTCAAAATTATATTTGTAAAATGAAATTTGTCAAATTGATTTATTCCCTTTTTCAATTAAAGAATTTTGCACAAAAATTATAACTTATTTAATACATTGCAGCTATCGTCCCTTTCCTGTTTGGTAATAATTAATTATAATTATTTCTGATATCTTCAATAGATTTGAAAAAATTGAAATGAAAGGAAAAAATAATGAAATGAACTTTTGGTTATTATCTACTATATATCGTAGTAAAAAAAGTATATATTTAGCAAAAACTAAAGAAAAGTTAACAAAAATTACCAAACAATAATTTGAAATTCAAATTAAATCATAATTACTATGACTAAAATATTAAAGTATTGATATCATATTAAAATATTTAAATGTTGATATCATGTTAAAATATTAAAATACTGATATTAAATTAAAATATTGATAATACATTAAAGTATTAAAAATATTGATATTAAATTAAAATATTGATATCATATTAAAATATTGATATCATGTTAAAATATTAAAATACTGATATTAAGTTAAAATATTGATAATACATTAAAGTATTAAAAATATTGATATTAAATTAAAATATTGATATCACATTAAAATATTAAAATATTGATATCAAATTAAAATATTGATGTCATATTAAAATACTGATATCAAATTAAAATATTGATATCATACTAAAATATTAAGATATTGATAACATATTACAAATATCTGATATCGGTTATTCTTCCGCTTCCTTTTTTATTTCCTTTTTTATCCGTAAATTAGGAATCTTTTTAAGTTTAATTTCGATTAGTTAAAGAAACTTTCTTACATAATTACACCTATTAATATGTTTGTACTAAAGCATGTACAGATAACGTATAGTCAATTTTTACGGAGTGAAATTTAATTTTAAAATTTCATAAACGTTAGGATTGATATAGCGTAAATATGAAATTGAAATTTAAACTTACACTTACCATTAAATAGGAAAGTAATAAGCGTACGGAAGACCATTTATCCATACGTCTGTCAATAATAATTACATAACTTTTTTGTTCTTCTTCAAGTCTAAAAATTATCATTAAACCATTTCAAATTATTACAATTATTTCATTTTAGCTTCCATTGTAATTGATATTTCGTAAACTTTTCATGTATGCTTGATTTAAATAAGATATGATAAGTGATAGAATAAGATGAAAGAAGGAGGAGAAATTAGCAATTTGTTTGAATTAAGTTATTTCTTCTAAGAAAGAAAATTTACGGTGGTATTTGAAGAAGATAGGAAACAAGAAGATGAAGTTCGTCTTCTGTTAATTGAGATCTACTATCCGGAAATATAAGTACCGGATTACCCTCTTTTGTACGAGTACCTGAAAAAGAAAAAACAGAAAATAGTCATATATACTATATGAATTATATATTTTTATCAAAAAAACAATACTGATTTTTTTCCCCTACTAATAATTACTTTAATACTTTCCAAAATTATCATCTTTCAAATTAAATATAAATTAAATGAATAATTAATAACTTAAAATCAAAAATCAATTTTTCAATGTTTTTATTTAAGAAAAAAATTTCAAATTAATTATATCAGTGCACTAACTGATAACCATCCTTCAAATTAAATACAAATTAAATATTAAATGACTTGAATTCAAAAAATCAAATTTTTTTTTGATGATAAGAATAGAAATTTTCATATCACAAAATTTATTTATTATTAAAGTCATAATACTATGCAAATTTATAATAATTGTGCTCATTCTCTTTTTAAAAAAAAATTTACCCTAAAAATTTACATGAAAAGGTTGGAACAAAATAGTTTCGTAAATTATTTGAATGAAAAAAATCCATTTCAAAAAATTATGCTTCTCTTTCAATTATTTCTTTTTTTAGGAAAACAAATTTCAAATGAATCATTTCATTGAACTAAATGAAAATGAATTTTTGTACTATTCGATGCCAATAAAATTTTATTGTTTCATTTTCAATAATGAATGAAAAAATGTTCAATTAGCTGTAATTAAAATGAATGAAGAATTTTTTCAATTACCATTAGAAAAGTAGGAAAGTTGTCGAATGATTTTTTTGATAATAAACCAACCTATCCATGCACCGATGATAAGAAATAATAATCCAAGCAACATCACATAACACGTACATATACACAAGATAAATAACTTCAACAAAAAAAATTGGTAACACTTATGCAAATAATAAATTTTTGGTAACAATCAGAAATTTTATGATTAACGTGCACGTAGTATCAATTCAGTTTCATTTAAAGTGCACGTAGTATCAATTCACTTTCATCTAATGTGCACGTAGTATCAATTCAGTATCATTTAACATACACGTAGTATCAAGTGCACGTAGTATCAATTCACTTTCATTAATGTGCTCGTAGTATCAATTCAATATCATTTAACATACACGTAGTATCAATTCAGTTTCATTTAAAGTGCACGTAGTATCAATTCACTTTCATCAATGTGCACGTAGTATCAATTCAGTATCATGTAACATACACGTAGTATCAAGTGCACGTAGTATCAATTCACTTTCATTAATGTGCTCGTAGTATCAATTCAATATCATTTAACATACACGTAGTATCAATTCAGTTTCATTTAAAGTGCACGTAGTATCAATTCACTTTCATCAATGTGCACGTAGTATCAATTCAGTATCATGTAACATACACGTAGTATCAATTCAGTTTCATCTAACGTGCATGCCATTATGCATCGTTGAAAATGTTTATAAATTCATTTAATAAAATTTTCCGCGATGAATAAATATGGGAATTAACAAATGCATATATAATTAGAAGCGGAAAAAAGTGAATTTTTTTCCCATTGTTTTTCTATTTCACCGGTAGTTATTTCAAAAAGATAGGATGGGAAAGATTAATCTTAAAGATAAATATTTGTGTATATGTTTATAAGGGAATATATATAGTTAGAAATTATTTTCTAAAACATAAAACAAACAGGAAAAAAACTGAGAACAACTGTTACAATTTATTGAATTAATTTTTGAAATTTAATACTAAAAATTGAATTTCAAAAATTAATATAAAAAATATGATATATTACATCATATAATATAATTTTATTGAATTATTTTGCTAATAATAATTCAGTTGCATAGCAAAAACATTGCAGTAAGTGAAGTATAAGCTATATGATTCAACAGCATACTGTATCGAAATATCGAAAATGATATTTATAAACCGTGGCGATCTTTTTTTTGTGAGCCATTTCAATTTTTTTATTTTTCATTGTAAAAATAAGGAAAGGATAAATTTGAAACTTTAATTAAAATGTCGTAAAAAAAAACTGAATTATAAATATATTAAAATAAATTAGTATTAAATCCATATGACTAAAACATTGTCTTATTTAAATATTTCTAGAATAAATATGAAACTATTTCAGTTTGATATCTGAAATAAGAAATCATTTATCTTAATCTTATCTTCCAATTATAATTGAGCTTATCTGCTTTGTTTGGAATGCTACAGTTTGTTATCAAAGAACATTAATGTACTCCCAATTTCATTGTTAACATCTTCTAATTTAATAACCATACTTATACTTGGCTGTTAATAGCTCTTTGTCCAAATTAACTTTCTTTGCTCAAAACCAAATCTACTTGAAATAGTCGAAATACTTCCAATTTAATAACCATACTTATATTCGACTGCTAATAGCTCTTTGTCCTGAAGAGATCTTCCAATCTGACAGTCACTCAATTTTTCATTTTTACAATGTCAAAAGCTAACTCCCAATATATAAAGAATAAAGGTCATCCTACAGAATATCTCTTAAAGGTCATTCTAAAAAATAGTGAAGGTCATCCCACAGGATATCTCTTTACTCACTGTAATGGGTTTTTGCAATCCAATAAACCCCTTATTAGACATCGCTTTTTCGAGAGCAGCAGCAAGTATCCAGCAGCTAGTATCGCGCACTCATTCAACTCTTCACTTATTTTCACAAACATTTATTTCTTCCGCTTCATTACTTTCAGTTACATTTCGTAGATAATATCTGCACGAAATTATCAGTATATTGTCAGTATAGATTAATACCTTGTGTAATATAGCTTTTAGTGAATAAAATTGGTTACAACAAATTCTATTACGTAAAAAATTCGTCTATCTGTACAAATTCCGGAATCTGTCTATAGAAATTCCGAAATACAATCAAGAAAAGATTTTCTAACAAAATCATAAAAAGAAATTCTCAACAAAAGATGGAAATGAATGAATTGAATAAATTTAAAACGTTATTTCATTTACTGAACTAATTTAACATATATCTTTGTAATTTGAAAAATGAAGCAAAATAAAGAAAAACTGAAATTAAGGAAGGAAAAGATAAACAAATGATCTATTTGAATTAAATAGTACCAGCTGTTTTAATCATCGAAATTCTCTTTAATTTTTCCTTCCCTATCTTTATTGCTCTATTATCATCAATATTATCTTTATATTCAGTAGAAATGTTTACTATCATAGAACAATAATAATAATAATACTAACATTACCAGTATTAATAATAATATGTAATTTCATTGTACTAAAGTTAAACTTTCAAATTATTAAATCGTTTTCTAACTTTTGATAATTTGATAAATTTTAGGTAAAATTAAAATTTTCTTCTTTAAAAATGAAAGATAGAAAAAAAGAAATGTTGACAGTTAATGAATTTATTGGAAAGAAAGATTTGTTAGAAATGAGAGAGTTAGAATGAAAATAAATAAGACTAATAATAAAATGAAATAAGATCTTCTTCAAAGAAATAAAGATCTTCTTCTTCAAAGAAATAAGCCACAGATGAATGAAATGGATTAATTTAATTTTTATGCTAAAAAAAGAATTTAAAAATTTTTAGTTTCAGATGTAAGAAAGGCATTTTATTTTTACGTGCAGCTGTAAAGCCAACTTCTTTAAAGTTCTCTTCCAACCGATACTATAAAATTAGTAAAGAACAATTTAAAGGTTTTCAGAAAACTCAATACTATGTGTGGTTAAATGGAAATTTATGAAAAATTCAATCTTAAATATTTTATCATAAAAGGAACTGATTAAATGCGAAACTGTCATTAAATACAAAAATGATAATACTTAATTAATATAGTTTGTACATTTTTGCTGAATTACTTTAAAAATTATAGGATGTTTAATTAATCAGATGGAATTAAATAAAATTAGTAAACAATAATTTAAAAGTTTTTCAGAAAAGTCAATATGTGTGTTTAAATGGAAAATTTTGAAAAATTCAATCGTAAATATTTTATCATAAAAGGAATTGATAATACTTAAATTTACATATTTCCCTTAAATCGTAAAAAAATTATGGGTTTAATTAGTGGAATGGATTAGGTGGAATAATTTAGCAGAAACAAATTATATCAAAGAAAATGTGTTGAATGTGAGACCAGTAATTGTAGTAATAATTGCCGGTGATAAGCTGGTGATAATTTCAATAAATTACCATTATTTCTCATTGATGTAAGTGCATACTTCATAATTACTTATGATAGTGATAATTTCAATATATTATCGCTATTTCTTCTTGATATAAGTGCATACTTTTATATTTTGGATCATTATCCTGTCATCTAATGATTGTAATTTTACAATGTTATCCCATAACTATCATTTAATTTCAGTATACGAGATAATTTTAAAATTGAATTGAGGCTTAAACTTTATATGAATGATATCATCTTGAAATAATTTAGCAATTAATGAAAACAAAAAGAAGATAACAATCATAAAGCAAATAAATGTAATAAATTCTCAATTTGAAAATTTTATTTTATTCCTTTTAAAGTAATACCAACTTGGAGCAAAGAAGAAAACGATTTTACTAATTAATATATTTTATAATTACAAGCAAAAGAAAAGAAATGAAAATACAAAACAAACTTACCGGTAATAAATGCAAATCGCGATGCCAATATATCTGACATCTCTTTAATTTTAATTCGTTTATTGCCAACATCCATAAAACCATCTAAATTAATTAATGAAATAATAGAAAATTTTTTTTAGCATATCAATCAAAAATTTACCTTTAATTTAAAAATTTTTAATTATTGATATTTAGAAATATTATCAGATTTGACTGATATGATATTTGCCTTAACATATAATATCCTATTGATAATATATACTTTATGATATATTTATGGGTGATAGTAGTATGAATTAATTAATAGTACATTTTTAAATTCTCATTTTATATTTTGATAAATACAACAAAGGATGATGAATATTGCTGCAGAATAGAACTTGCAATATATTTATAGTAATAGGATGGATAAAAATGAATAAGGAATGAAATATAAATTTGATAATGATTTTCAATCAAAATGATAAGAATTTACTTAGCAATGATAGTGATAATAATAGCGATGATTATAATAATATTAGAGAATAAAGTAATAATGATAAATGTATATCTCGTTCATTGATGCGCTATTATCAATATCATCTTATAATAAATAGTTGTTATTGTAATTATTATTGCTATTTTTATCAATTATATTTTCTTATTTGTATGCATTGATAATAAATTATCATTATTAATAGTTGAAGTAAAAGCATTACTGATATTAGTTGTAATTTCAGCAGTAGCTGTTGTTACAGCAACACTATCAGTAGTTGTTTTCATGGTAAATAATAATCAGTAGATGTAATAATTATTGTAATAGTAATAGCACAAATAATATTGCAAGAGTAATACTATTAGTAGTAATATCTCTTCAAATAAATAATTACTACATATAGCGAATATTACAATGAGATAGCCTTAATAGCACATGATAATCACTAGATATAGTGTTAGTTATTATAACAGCAATACTCTTCAACAAATTTTAATTACTTTATGCAATAGATGATTGCAGTGGTGACAGTATGAAAGTGATAATGACAATGATATCAGAGACGAAAGAAGTAATAATAAAACAGATAAATATATTTTTATTTAGAAATGATAATAAGTGGATAGAGCAATTGTTGTAATTGCAATATTTGGCAATAATGCAACCAGTAGGTAGTCTTTATAACAAATAATAATAATAGTAGTAATATCAACAAGGACAATCATATAGAGCTTATATATCGCGATTATGGAGTATAACTGGCTTTGGTTATAATTGAATGTATAATTTAGGATGGTCATCATCATCATTGATGGCCATCTGATCAAATAAAATAAATATATAACAACAACAAAAAAACTTATATATCAACCTTTTTATTTTATATTATATTTTTGTAAAAATTCTTTCCTCATTCCTACGAAAAATTTAGTAGTAAAATTATGGTAGTAAAAAAAGAGAAGAAAATAAAATCTATCTCTATTATAAATTTTAATGATACTAAAAATGAATGAATCATTTCCTAAACTAATTTTTTCTTCACTTTTTTCCTACAATGAAATGACCTTCAGAAAAAAAATTGAAAATTTTTTAACTATAAAAAAAGGTTATTTTAACTATATATTATTATAATATTATATTTATAAAAAATTTAATATCACTTTTATTTTTTAACAAAAAGAATTTTTATAAGAATGAAATGATCAAAATTTAGAATTGATGAAAATTTAAAATAGCCTTTTTCGTTATTTCATGTTTTTGAAAGCGAAAGATAACATTTAAATATTTTATTCATTGTTAGAACAATGTTGTATTTTTATAAATTTTTGTTTTGTTTGTTTTCTTTTCTTTTCTTAAATTTATTATAAATAATAATAAATTGTTAGTTAATTTACTGTAAATAATAAAAAATCATTCGATAATAAATCAATAATAATAATAAATCATTAGATAATTTTTAATTAACTGATTTTATCAGTTAATTAAAAAAGCAAAAATTTTGCTAAATAAATGAATGATATTAAAAAAGATAATTAAAAATTCAATTTTTGGAAAATTTTTTTCCAATTCCCAAATTTAAAAAATTATATCCAAATTTAAAAATTCATAGTAATTCACGAATTTCAAAAAATTATTTCCAATTTAAAAATTCATAGGAAAAAAATATCTTTGGTAAATTTTAACAGCTATCAAAAATAATTCAAAAAAGCAATTCATAATCGATTTTTGCCTAAAAAAATTATTGCCAATAAAAATACTGAAAATAATAATTCATGATTATTGCAATGATAGATAGATATGACTATCAACCAAATTAACATAACATATACATATATATATATATATATATATATAGAAGAAAAGAGATTTTTCATTTTAGAACTATCAATTCAATTAATTTGACACTCATTTATTATTTCGTAAAATCGAAATATAAATTTAAATTCAAAAATTTGCATATTAAATTTTGTAGTACATCCATAGTGTAAATTTTATTCCAATTGAATATTTAGCATGCCATAAAAAGAAACTATTTTTAACGCATAACGAACAGATTAACAATTTCAGGCCTGAATAAATTATACTTGAAAATCATCGAAATGAGCGGAAAAGAAAGAAAGATAAGCTTTTGAAATAAATGATGCTTAAATGAAAGCTAAGGGACCTGAAATTATATCATCCAAAGATAACTCAAGCTGACCCTCAACACTAAGAGGTGGATTAAGTATTGAGGAGAAACAGCTATATCTTCACAAGATAGCTCTTAAAAGATAATCCAATAATTAATTTTTTAATTTATCAAATTTTATTTTTGTTGTGTTTATTTCGATTATAATTTGCAAATCATTGGAGAAAAGAATAAAGAAAATTAATTAAGTATAATTATATTTTTGTTTGCAAAATATTTAAAATTTTTATTCAAAATTGAAATAATTATTCTTTAAAGCAAAATTTAACTTAAAATAAAACTAAACTTAAAATAAACATATAAAAGAAAATTTTTAGCAAAAAACAATCAAATGATAATTGCTTGATATCAATGTGAAATGTATATTGTGATAAGTTCCGTTTGACATTTCTTTATTAATTAATTTCCTTAATAAAAGATGCGAAGAAATATGGACGGAAAGATTGAATGAATGATTGGAAGTGATTATTAAACAGGAAATGGCGATTGCCTGAGCGGATCCGGCCTGTGATGATGATGGAAAAGAGCGGATCCGATTTATGATGATGATGATGATGATGAAGAAAGGATTAGAATAAAGGTGGTAGGATAATGAGAATGATGATAATTATGATACAATTTTTTCCGATCTCTTCATCCTTTTCATTAAATCGATTATTATTACTATATTGTCATCAATAGTATATAAAAATATATTTCAGTGAAATTTCAAATTTATCATAGAAAAGATTTTAATTTTTATTTTCATCGTCAGTATTATTATTATCAACATAATTATGATCATCAGAAGTATATCTTGTTAAAATTTCAATCCTACCATGAGAAAATAAATTATGTAATTTCCGTTATCACCATTATTATTATTAATAGTATTATTTATTATTATTGTTATTATTGTTATTATTATATTATTATTACTATTATTATTTGTTATTAATATTATTATTAATTAATATTATTATTACTATTACTACTATTATTAATTTTCATCATTATTATTTATTGTTATTATCGTTATTATCGCAATTATCATTATTGTCATTATCATCAATGAAAATATATTTTAATGAAATTTCAAATTTATCATAAAAACAGATTTCGAATCAAAATCATAATTAATAAGGCAGCGAGCTATAATTATTCCGAATAAGGTTAAATGTTTTTTATCGTATTCTTCATAAAAATTCAAGCTATTTTAAATATACAAGAAGTGAAACGTAAAATTTGCTTTAATGAATTTCAACGAATTGATATATTTATAAATGATCAATGATCACATTTTAACTTACAAACTTTTTCAGAAGTAAAATAATTGTAATCAAATTTCCATTAATAGTTCATTTACTTTTTAGCATAAAATAAAATTCATCGGATTTATTTCTAAATTATATTTGCAATCATTAATAATTAATTATCATTAACAAACAATTGTAAAACCAATTATAATAAAGTATAAATTGTGAATAAATTTTACTTACCCCAATTATCATCATTATCATTACTTATTTCGCTCATATCTTGATGAATAATCCATCCGGTACCGTATTGATTATGTTGTGAGCGTTCTAAAACAGATTGATAACCGGATTCTTCCAAAAGTTCCGCTGATTTTAATGCTTCTTTCAATGCACACAAATCAAAATCCATATCGTAATAAAATTTTGGTGCTTCCATAGATGTAGCATTGTCTGATTTCGGTAACTTCCTATAGCTGTCAAATTTTTATTATTGAAAAAATTATATCAAAAAGTAAAGCTATTATTAAATTTCAGTAAAAAATCTTATCGTTATATTTTCTACAAAAAAAATCTACGTGAGACCTGAAATTTAAAATTTTTATAAAAGAAATGGATTAAATGATTAGAAAATGAAATGGATAATTTATGAAATGATTTTTCTTTATCCTTCGAAACTAAAGCCTCTAATTAATGATAATTTGCTTTTTTTGTAAATAATTAAACTCAATGAATTTGTTGTTGTTGTTGTTGTTGAATTGAAGTGAAAACTGGTCAAAAGGTGAAATTTAATTACTTTTATAGCTCATTTAAATGAACATTAAATTTTATGTTAAATCGTTTCCTATTCTTTACATTCCATCTTTTATGGATTATTTAAAAAAAGATTTTTGAGGTCATTTATATTTAAATTAAACAGGTATTTATTAAAGTTTTCTTATCGCAGAAATAATGCAAATTTTTTTTCAAAAATTTTTTTAAAATAAAGGAAGAAATTGCAAGATTAATTAAATTAATTAAGCATTGAAAATTATCATTAAAACAATCATTTTTACCATTAAAGCAACCAATTGTAAAAATGATTGTTTTAATGAGAATTTTCAATGCTTAATTAATTTAATTAATCTTTCAATTCTTTTCAATCATAATTATTGATAAATTGTAAAAATGATTGTTTTAATGAGAATTTTCAATGCTTAATTAATTTAATTAATCTTTCAATTCTTTTCAATCATAATTTCTCACCTATGCATATAAAAATGAAATTAGAAATTTACAACAAAATGAATTATGTTATTGAGAAATTAATCGAATATGACATGTGAATATATCTTAACTGATATCAACTCAACAATTATCAGTAAAGTATTTTATCAGAAAATTTAATTGATCAAACATTAGGAAAGACTATAATGATAATGTCAATAAATTGTCACTCATTATGGGTTGATAATTAGAATTGTTGAAAAGATAAATGTATTAGTAAGACTTTACAGGTCATGTAGACAGCGAAAGACAATTAAAAGGTCAATAAATTGTTACTCATTAAAGATTATATGACTGGAAAATTATCGATTTCTATTTATAAAAATATTTTTCAATAAATTTTTAAGATAAAAATAAAATAAAACAATGTGATAATGATATTTCTTATACTATCAGAGAAAACAAAGCTAAATAATTGAATAAAACAAAAAGTGGCAAAAATTATGAGACATACTCATAAGCAGGTGTATTCGATAATTTGTGCCGATGAATTGTTGGAGCGCAAACTGATGAAGTTGAGGCGGTTAAGCTACCGTAACATGACGATTGACCTCCAGATGATGATTCCCACAACGATCGTGGTGGCTCTAACAAACGTAATGTGTTTCCAATTAGCGCTGTAAATAAAAATTAGCAAAATTTTTTATGAAAAATTTAATTACAAATTAAAATATAATCAAGAATAATTTTTCAAAATGTTTTATTTTCTTTCTGCTTTTTTTGTAAGAATCTTTAAAATATAATGAATTTTTAAAATTATAGAATGTTTAAATAGTCTATTATTATTTGTAATAAAATTTATCCGAATTATTAAAAGTGTGAAAATAAAAATTTAATTACAAATTAAAATATATTTTATTATCACAATATCAATTTTAAGGTGTGTCATCTTAAAGGTGTCTTTAAAATATACTGAATTTTTAAAATAGAGAATATTTAAACAGTCTATCATTAACTGTGAGAAAATTTATTAGAGCTGCTTTATTATCACAATATCACCTTTAAGGTACGCCATCTTAAAGGTAATGTTGTGATAATAAAACAAAATACCTTTAAGGTATGCCATCTTAAAGGTGACATTGTGTTAAGGTGTGTCATCTTAAAGGTTATATTGTGATAATAAAACTAAATTTTTCTTCTATCAAATAATTATGTAAAAAGGCTATTCCTATTTTAATAAATAATTTACAATGAATGAATCTGCAATATTAGTATCATTCATTTTCGATCTTTTTTTCACTAAATTTTATTTATGAAAAATTTATTCATAAAGTGAAAAGAAGAAAAAGTGATTTAAATTTTTCTTTAATTTGCAAAAACTTCTAAAACTATTCTGAGAAAAAATAGGCAAGAAATGAAATACATAAAAGAATGAATTAATTAAATGGAACAATTTGCTGATTATTATTAATTAAATACTCGAAGAATCAATTGGGATGAAATCGAATACTCGAAGAATTAATCAAGCACAGAACAATGATTCGTTAGTATATCAAAAGAATTCATTTGTAATCAATTTTAAGGATACTGTTATCAAAATTTAATCAGTGCTACAAAATTTCAAAAATAAAACAAATGTAATTTGATAAATGATATGTAAAACAAAAGGGAGACAAAAAAACGAATTACAATAAAACAAATTAATAAATAACCTACATTACCTGATCCCATATTTTCCAGCAGAAATGTTTCAAAGAATGGATTCGAATAACAATTTAAATTAGAGTGCGTAATTTTGAAATATTTTATATATGTATTGGTAAGTTGACAGGCTTATATTGTTCCTTTTTACTTTGTTATCGTTGGCCAAATAAAATTCGATAAAACAAATTTGTTCTTTTTTGTTCGATTCCTCTCTCTCATAAATTGAAAGTCCTTTTATTTCCAAACAATTCTCTATCTGAAATAGAAAAATCAATTTCTTTTTTTTGAAAAAACGTAGAAATATCGCATATATCGTAGACAAAATGTCGTAGAAATCGCATATAATTAATGTAGAAATATCGCATATATCGTAGAATTCGTAGAAATATGTCGTAGAATGTCGTAGACAAAATGTTGTAGAAATCGCACATAATTAGCATAGAAATATCGCAATGTATCGTAGAATTCGTAGAAATATATCGTAGAATATCGTAGACAAAATATCGTATAAATCGCACATAACAACGAATTATTTTTTCCAAACAAAAATTTTATGTTAACTTTTTATGATTATCATAACTAATAATGATATAAGAATTAATAAATATAAATTTTGATATCATATTATTAACAAATATTAATTAATAAAATTATCGATAATTAAAGCTTTCTTAATATTGTTGTATGAATCATCTTGAAATATTATTATTGGAAATTAATTAAATTATTGATTTATAAAAGTATTACACAATTTTTTTCTAAATTTATAAAATTCCAATAACTACATAGCGTTAATATAGAAAGTATAAAATGGATTCACTTCTTCTTCTATTATATTTTATAATCGAAAATTAGAATCTAATCACAAACAGAAATGAAAACTGAAATTGAAAAGAATACGTGCTATACTTCAAATTACATGCATATGGATATTATGTACCAATTTCTTTATACCTAACCTAAGCTATTGATTAAACAAAATAATCGATGAGATTTGATAAATGAATTGTTAAATGTTAGAAGAAAGAAAGGAAAGAAAGCGGAAAAATGTATTTAATAATATTTATCATGGTGATCCATGTCGTTTTACCATTGAAATGAATTTCAGGAATAATTTATACATAATATTTATTGAATGAGTAGTAGTTTCAAAACTGCATGAGGTAATATTTTAGTCATCAAATTGTTCTTTTAAAAATATAATTAAATATAAGCCTTTTTCATAAACAAAAAAATTAGACTGAAAAAAGCTTTCCAAAAAGAAGAATACTAATAAAAATTCAAATTTAAAATTAGAAGATATTCCGTATAATTAATGATATAAAATAGATAGTGAAAAAATTAGAAATATTTTGTAATAGAAATTAAAACTGAAAAATTAAACGAAATATTTTTGATAAATAATTAGGCGAAATATTTTTGTACAATTAATTAAATAAAATAATTTTAAAGTTCCATTCAAAAAAAAAAGGAATGAATTAATTCATTTTCTTTTTGCCTAATTTTTTATTACTAATTGTACTAATAATTTACCACAAAAATGGCAATCCATTTTTTTTCTTTGTTTTACTCAAAATAATTAATCAACAATTTCCAATATAAATTGCTGAAATTTTGTTTTCATTTTTTTTTTAGCATAATATTCAAAAATCTATTATTTTCGATCATTATTTCTTTCATCTTCCACTTTCCTAACATCTCTTTTAGTGACAAACAAATAATCTATGATTATTACCTTCTTTCCAGCTGTCCTTTCCTAAGCTATATCATTGTGATCAAAATGACCAGGTTTATTGTCGACTATTACCAATTCTCCCATTTTACCTCTTTTCTATCATTCATTCTTTAGTGACCAGATCTATTTACTACTACTACTACTACTACTACTAACTAGTATTACTACTACTGCTATCCCTATCCTTTTTTTTCCGTCTACATTAAAATTCCTAATCAGTAAAGTCATTATCATGAGATTATCCGGAATCCAATTTAGCTCATTTCCGTAATTGTCGGACATTATTGCACCCGAATTTCCTAAATCATTCGTACAGCAAAACAAAAAAATATACATATAAAATGGAATAATGATTTAGCATCAATGATAATGAGAGAAATAAATAAATAAATAATCAAATAAATAAATAAATAGATAAATAAATAAATAAATAAATAAATAAATAAATAAATAAACAAATAAATGAAAAAATATATATATTGGAATTAGCAATTTAAATTGATAAATTAATTAAAAATTGAAAAGTAAAAAGTGAAATTTGAAATGTGAAATAAAATCGAAGGTTAAAATTTCGATCAAAAATTTTTTAAATGTTTTTTTTTCAAAATTTCAATATGAATTAAATAAAAATATATGTATAGCATTTCCTGGATATCATCAATGAAATTATTTTTAATTATTAAATAAAGTCAACAAAAAAAGATTACGATAAGAAAAAGAGAAAAATTCGATCGTTGTGATTGTAATCTTTACATAAGCAAAAGGTTACTGTAATTTATTTGCTGATTTCATCATTAAATATAACAAATAATAAATGTAATTTGTATTATTATTTTCTAATTATAATTATAAAGTGTATTATAATTTTATTATAATTTTGTATTATGATTTTATATTATAATTTTAATTATTATAATTTTATCATAATTTTATTATAATTTTAATTCGTAGTATTAAAGTTTTTAATTGAAATTAATGTGAAATAAAATTATTACGATAAGAAATTTTAGGTAAAAAAAGAAGAAAAGAAATTTTAGGTAAAAAAAGAAATTTTAGGTAAAAAAGAAATTTTAGGTAAAAAAGATATAAATAAAAATTTTTGTTTCTTTTTCTAAAAACGTAGATTTTATCTGTCTATTAGAAAGAGATGAATGTTAAAAAGCTACTGTGAGTAGTAGCTATAATACATGCATGTAATGGCTATTCGAGATCGATTGAAGCCAGAAATCATTTCAACTCTTTCTCTTGTACCAAATAGACTAGGCTTCTTTAGGCCTCTCATATTCCTCTAACAATATGCTAAGATTTACCTCTCTTCTTCTCTCTCCTTCTCTCTCCCTCTCTCTCTCTTCATCTTTTTTTTTCCATTTTTCTTCCCCTTTTAACAATTTTTTTCTAGATGAAATCGAATATTTATATTTTTGTTTATGGCTTCATGTTCTTCCCTTCTTTTCCTATTTCTCATATTGCTATAAGTTTATGCAAAAGATATGCTATCATCACTGATATGTTATCATCACTGATATGCCATCATTATCACCAAAAATAATTGATTACAAATATAGCAGTAAAAACGAGAAAAAAATTGAACAAATGAAATATATTTAATGATAAATTCTAGATATTGTCATGTATTTTTTATAATTTAAATTAAAATTTTTTTAAAAGTTAAAATTTAAAAATAATTCCAAAATATTAATTGACAATTAATTAAACTTCAACATATTATATTAAATAATGAGATATTTTTTATACCTTTGAGTTAGAAATTAAAATTAATTCCGAAATATTAATTGATAATTAATTAACCTTCAACATATATATTAAATAATTAATGAAAAATAATGTTCTCTGCTAATTAAATCATCCAAAATTGATGTGTTGAGCAAAATATAACTTCAAATAGGCACAAAAATCAAAAAATTGGCAAAATAATAAATAATTTGTCATATTCTTACAATTCGAAATTATCGATCGATAATACATTAATCGATTAATCGATAATTATAATAATTATAATTATATGATCGAAACATTTAAATTTACTGCTATTATTCGATTTCATATAATTACTTCAAAACAAAAGAAAAAGGCAAATCATTTGGAAATATCCGAAAGTGAAAAATTTATTTCATATTTTAAGTAAATCAAATAATTTGATGAATTCTATAAAATTTTAATACAAATACTCGAAGAAATCAATGTAATTAAGAAATCAATGAACTGTAATTAAGAAATCAATAAATGGTAATTGAGAAATCAATAAATTGTTACTAAAAAATCAATAAAATTGAAATTAAGATATCAATAGATTGTAATTAATTAATAAAGAAATAATAAATTAAATAATTTTGAATAATTTTAAATCTAAAATAATAAATACATTTTGCTAAAATTTCATATAATTTCTTTTTAAATGAAAACAAAAATGATTGAAATGAAAGTGACTTTAGGCCATTAATTTTAGTCATTGGAATAATGCAAGGATGAAAGAAGCCAAGCCAAGTGAAATGTTGACTGAATTGAAGAGAATGAAATGGAAATTAGACCGATCGAGAGATGTCTGATATGAAATTAGACCGATCGAGTGATGCACAAATTAACGACTGCACAGACTGCTATGCTTCTCAGTAAACCTAATTCAATTCACAACGTTTTCAAATGGAACAGCTAAAGGTTGAATAATTGTTGCAAATTTCATCAAAACAATTATTATATATATTATGCATAAATAAATTTAAAAAAGTATTCTTCCTAATTTCCTCAAATTATTTCTTCCAAAGAATTAATTAATTATATGTAATTAAAAGTATTTTAATTTTAAACATTTCTGAAAATTAATTTGTATTATAAACAATGAATATTTTATGGATGAAATTTATGAAAGAAAAAATTTTTTGTAAACAATGAAATTCGGTAATTAAGAAAAAAACAAAGAAAAAAATTATTACTTAAATTATTTTCTTTTGTTCTTTTATTATTACAGCTAAAAGAATAATTATTTAAATTTAGTATTTGAAACTTTTTTTTTGGTTCTTTTTAGGAAATGTATAATTTCAGGCTTATTTCAGCACTTTGCTGACATTTATTTATCAATCAATAGTTATATGAAAAATGAACGGCGGCGCTTTTTCTTTAATTTATTTTATTCCTTTTTCCCATACAATGGCTAATTTTGTTAAAAGAGATATATGTCTGTGTGCATGTGTGTATGTGTGTGCGTATGTATGTATGTGTAAATATCTGTATGTGTATGTGTCTGTCTATGTATATGTACGTTTATGTGTATGTGTTTGTACATATGCATGTGTATGTGTACGCATATGTATGTATACATGTGTGTATGCATATATGTGTGCGTGTATGTGCATGTATATGTATGTGTACATGTGTGTACGTGTATGTATGCTTATGTGTATGTGTACATGTGTGTAGGTGCATGTATGTGTATGTGTACATGTATATGTATATCTTCATGAATGCACGTATATTTCATGAATGCACGTACGTGTGTGTGATATATATGTACGTGTGTGTACGCGTACGTGTGTGTACATGTATATATGTACGTGTGTGTAAGTGTACACGTGTGTGTACGTGTATGTGTGTGTATGTGTATGTGTATGTATGTATGTGTACATGTGTGCACATGTATGTGTGCATGTATATGTATATAAAGAAAATAAGAAATGGAAACCTGTCTTCAGTTTGAATAAATATATGAGTATTAAAAAGGAGAAAATGATGTATGAAAGAGCAAGCCTTAACAGATGCATTTAGTTCTATTTGAAATTTCACTAACATCTATACTGAAATCGAAAATCGAATTTTGTTAACTTCGCAAATTGACACGACGACGATATTGTGATTGTGCCTCAGAAATGAAATCCCAAAACTCTCTTCTCTCATCCACCCACTCACTGTCAATTTGTCGTTTTCTTCGATTTATTATTGCAAATAAGCGAAATTCTAATTTTCAAATATACAACAACAAAAAAAGGCTTTAATAAACAATAGCAAAAAAACGAATCATCGCATTAATTAATTTTTAATAAATTTTAGTTAAAAAAATTAGTATAAAGTCTCTTTCTCCCTCTCTCTCTCTCTCTCTCTCTCTCTCTCTAGCAATTTTTTTAACCTAAAAAAATTTTGTTTCATTTCTTTGTATAAAAAAAAAGATTGAAAAAATAATTGGAATTAAAAAATCGTATAAATTAATGAATTAAAAAAGAGCATAAGATAAAATGGATTCTGGTAATTAAATTTTTTCCAATTTTCTTTTCTACCATAAAATACATTAATCATACATAAATACTGTCGTATTATGTATATATTTTATATATTATATATTATATATTTTTAAATATTGAAATACATTTAATTAGTTTACTAATTTTTTGTTTCAAATTTTAAAAATAAAAGATCAGGGGAAAAAAAGAGGCAAACAAACAGAGAAAAAGGAAACGAAGAGAAGAAGAGAGGAAGAGAAGATGATATTTGATATTGATGAATTATAAAGAAGGAAAATAATGATTTCGATGTTTGCTTCATTATTTTCATCGGAAATAAATTTATTTACTGCTCTTTTGGATAGAGAGAAATTAGAAAGATATAGAATGGAAAAAGGAGAGGGAGAAAAGAGAGATAAAGATGAAAAAGGAGAATTATTTATATTTTGCAATTTCAATTTTTTAATTTAGATTTTCTTGAATTGAAGTTATACAAATATATAAAAGATATATATATAATACGATAATATATATAATACTTAAATTAAAAATTTATATATATTATGTAGATATATAATACTATAATATAGATATATAATACTTACCCTGACTTTCTTTTAACGAAATAATTTGAAATTTTGCATAATTTAAGGGCGTCATAACGTAGTACTGGATAGTACCCATTTCGAGGTAATTTTGAATGAGCATACGAATCCTCCGATATCTAGTCGA